>NW_019289663.1:198766-244341 GCF_000500325.1 Leptinotarsa decemlineata
AAAAAAGGGGGATCTGAACCATCACTAACCCAGTCATACAAATAAAATTTTTTGAAAATAAAAAAATTCCGTTCGTTCGGCAGGTACACTCAGAAGACAAAATTTTTCAAAATTTGTGTTTGCATTTTGAATACACAGTGTGCAAGGTAAGAATGAACAGCAAAAAATCGTAATTTGAGAATTTCATTTCTATTTTCTCCTAGATTTATTTTCAAAAGAAATGTAAAATAAATAGCACTTTGTCATGGCCACTTTTTGCGGACTACACGTAAGCAGAATTTTTCCGCGATGTTTCGTCTTGTAGAAAATATCATCAACTTTGTATTTTCATATGAGCCTAAACTAAAGTATACCCTGTAAACGACTCCATTTTTAATTTTGAATGTAGCAACGTATCACACAATATGATTTCATAACCATTTTTCGCGCAAAATGAAAAGTGATTACTTAACCTGCTTTTCTTCAATTTTAAATAGTACGCGCTGGAAAAAATGACATAATGTTCTGTTGTCATAATAATATTAGAGTTTGGTATAATTTTTGACATATTACTGTTCCTACTTTTACATCTCGTTACCTACTTAATTCACCAACAATGGCATTTTCAATAAGCGTTTCGATTTTAACATGTGGGTTGGGATTCTCGGTACGAATGTAATTGGGCCTTTCATCTATCAAAACAATTTAACAAAAGAGCGGTAGGTAAATGAATTTGGAAGACGCTTTAGATAATTTGCCGTTAGCGGTTACTCACAGCTGCTGGTTTCAACAAGGTGGTAATCAAGCACATTTGAACTGTCGCTTCCCAGGACAATGAATTTGTACTCATAGGGACACATCATGGCCTGCAAGGTCTCTCGACCTAATCCCACTAGACTTTTTCCTTTGGAGGTATGCCAAGATCAAATGTAGTCTCACAATTCTCAAAATGAAGAAGATTTGCTAAGATTGGTTACTGCGTCTTTTAACAATACTGTTCCTAATGTGTTAACTCAAGTTTTAAATTCGTCTGTGAGACGAGCATACTTGTGCTCAGAAAATATTGGCGGGTTATTTGAACCCTTGTTATAAGTTTCTGTTTATTTCTTGCAATACATAATAGCTCCTAATTATTTCAATACAATTTCATTTTATAAACTACCTCTTGAAGATGATCACTTGTTGATCGAAATTCCAGTAATATTCATTACTACACCAAAGGTTTTAAACAGTGCATTACAAGTAAGAAACGATATTCATATTCCTAGATATAGACTTATGTCTAGTAAAGGGTCTATGCGAAATGCGTTTCTCAGCAAAATTCTTGTCCGAGACGCTTGTGATTTCAAAAGTAGGGCTGCATTTTTTTCGAAGTGCCCTACAATGTACTTTAAATGGAGTATGCTGGGTTTGTTTAATCATTTATTTAGTAAATGATTATGAAAGAATTAAAAACAACTCCAATCAAAACCGTCTACAAAAGTAGTTTGAAAACTCCAATTGGTGACCATGAGCAGTCCAGTCATCATGGAGATAAAAAAATGTGTATTCCTAAAGAATTGCGAAACCTCATGTTTTTTCAAGAACAGATTGTCTAAAAAACCATTGCAAACTCCTCATTCTGGTCCCTTCAAGGTTTTAGAAAGAACCGAACAATATTTTACACTTACAATGAATGAAAAAAAAAAGAATATTCTCATTGATAGGTTTAAGCCAGCTTTAATAGAATCATCAAATGAAAATTTATCTGTGAATGCAAAAATTCCCAATACACTAAATGGAATTCTCAAGAGGAAATCAGAAAATTAATATGAACACCCGAAAAATTAACCCGCTTTGGAAGAAGAATTCATTTACCTGTCTAATTTTTTTAAGGAGGGTATAATGTAGTTCCCTACAATTTCCTTCAAATGGAGTGTGCTAGTATTTGCTAGGGGATGGTTTTGTTTAATAGTTTGTTCAGAAAACGATTTTAGAAGAATTAATAAAAACTTATTCGAAAGTAGTTTGGAAACTACACCTTGAATTGGTTATCTACAGTTACTGGTAACGGGCGTTCTTGGATAACTAGAGAGAATCTTTTCAATAGATTTCATCTAATATGAAATTCTTGAGAAATATACAGTATATCCCAAATTGTTCTTTACGAATGATTTGTTATAATAATTCGTGCATCATCTGAAACTCAGATGGCTCATATTCAGGGCCGTAGCGAAAAGAAATACCAGGGGTGGAGGAAATCCAAACGTTCTCAACCCCACCAGTAAAATTTCCCAACTTTCGAAAAAATGAAAGCCGAGGGATTAGTTACCACTATAATAATATATCATTTTTTTTACTTAGCTATCCAAAGATTGGCTGAATGCTTATGCTCGTTAGGGTATGCACAAACAAAAATAAATTTTGGTAATTATAAAAATAATAATGGGAATTATTCTACTTTGGACCAAGGTCCTTGGTCTTCCACCAAATTCACTTTGTATTCAATACAAATGAAAGGAAACAACATTTAAATAATATTTTGCTTATTGTTTTCTACTATTATTTTTTCTATCTTCACGGCCCGAAATTTCCAACTTTTCCAAAAAACAGCGAAAAGTTGAATACATATATTCATTGACAAATTTTTTGAAACAGTCCGATTGCTTTCTACCAGACATTTTAGTGGCACAATCGAATATCGATGAGAATGGTATCGTTCATCATTTTTTTTAAATGCAACACTCAATAGTTAGATAACACAGAAACTGATTATAGAGTTAGCATCCGATATCACTGTTTGCCTCAACATAAACGTCTTAAATTTCATTAGTTCGCACTTCCATTTTTTAAAATGACAAAATGATTTGAAATCCATATTGAAACTAATGAATACAGTTCATTGTATGATTTTCACTATAAAGTTCTTTACGAAAACCGCGTTACGTGTTTCGCTATACAATAGTTTCCGGAAGCAAGAACAGTTTACGTTTGAGGAAGCTATTGTATAGCGCAACCCGTGTCGTGGTTTTTGTAAAACCCTTGATAGTGAAAATCAAACAATCAACTGTATTAATTAGTTTTAAGTTACTTTATTACGTTTCGATTTTTGGTATCCATAATCGTCTTTGGATGATGACTGGTGATCCTAATTAGCTGTCAATACAGAACTATTGGTAGATAGTGAAAAAATAAAGTGTATCATTTAACACAACTAGATATGAGTTGATTGTACTCTGTTCATCAGTTGGACAAAATCTGTAACAACGCTTACAGAGTGGAAATAAAAACTGAGGTGTTCATTATGGCCTGCCAGGAAGGTGTTTTCAACAGCTCAGTCTACCGTGATGGATATGGAGATTCCTGACAACAGGTGCGGGGTTTGCCGCGAGGCGCCTGTCACCATAGGCACTTACAGTTGGCATCTTCAGTATATACAGTCTCAGCGTATATTCATCGACATAACATGATTCTAAGAGTGTATTGACAAGACACTGGTGTTGCCTTACGCTCCGTTATGAGGAATGAGAGGTTTCGAATTCATTGACACTATTCATTGCCCCCCGCCCAGTCAGGCTCATACAAGATAATAAGCCTTATATAGTTTTTCTCGTATATCATAACAAGACGATATTATGATGGTGTTATCAGCTCCGGATGAGACGAATATCGTCCGAAAAGAGGGGAAACTACGGATGAAATATCGAGATTTCCTCTTCGAACTCCGCAGATTTCATCTAGATCTATCTGTTGAGATGGTTGTTCTGCTTATTGTAGTCTTTGGTGTATTGGAATATTAGCCGGACAAATGTAGAAGGATGTCATTCTTGGCTCACTGCGCTTGCTTATGATCAATTACCCCACGTTGTGGGGAGTTTTCGTGATTGATAATATTCTCCAGGAAGTATTAGAACTTTGGGGATAGGACACAACCTTGAGAAAATAATAATAATGATGATGGTCTTTATCAGATATGATAGAGTAATCCTACATAGAAAATACAAAATGTGGTATGGAGCACAACCGGGAATTAAACATAGATTCTTGTGATAGAGATGTTAGAAAAGTTCGTTTCTGAAAGATCTCATACCAATGGAAGGCCTAATACTTAACTAAAGTGAGTATACCATATGATAATGTCGTAGATCTATCCATGATAATATTTACACAGTTACACTGAATAGTGAAGGACCAAGGATGGATCCTTGAGGAACATCTACAGTTACGGGCAGAGTCTCTGAGCTGATACCGTGCACCATAACTCTTTGAGTTCGGTTCGATATGTAATTTCTAACCAGAGACAGCACATTCACAGAAAAACCGAAGAAGCACAGGATGTCAAAATCAAGAGTGTCGAAGGCTTCACTGTAGCCCAGAAGTGCTAAACAAGTTAATTTACTGCCATCGACAGCCTTGAAGAGGTCATCGGTGATGGAAAGTAAAGATGTGGTTGTGCTGTGTTGAGGTCAGAAACCGGACTGCAAGGTCTGATGATTTGGTGATCATTTATGAAGCTGCAAATTTGGTCTTTAATGATCATCTCAACAACTTTTGAAAGACAAGGTGGGATGGTGATAGGCCTCAGGCCAGAGAAATCCGAAGGAGAGTTGCACTTAGCTGAAGGAATAATCACACTGTTCTTCCAACAATAACACTCTTAGTTAAAATGGCATTATTCAGAAAGGTTAACGGAATCAATAGATTACTATCTGAGAGATGGATCATTAGGAGTGAGATATTGTCTGAGCCGACTGCGTTACTTTTGGGACGATTCGGGAGACGAGACCGCATTAAAATGAACAGCTTTATCAATTACTGAAGGAGAACGGTATCGTTCTAATAATGAAATTTGATAGTTTGAAGGCTCAGGTTGGGGAATTGAACTAAAGTTTATGTTAATGAATTTCGCGTCATTCAAATTATTAGTGACTTCTGTATTGTTACTTTTTCTCAAAATTTTTAGTGATCTTAATGTGTTTCAAGTTGCTTTATAATTTTTCTTCGCAGGAATGAAATCGAGTCATGCTTTTTTCTCACGACAAATAGTTCCGGTTGTGTAATTACTGATATCTTTATAACTACTCCAAGAAGTAGGAGAATGAGTTTGCTTAAATTCCTTGAAGGCACGGTCTCTGAAAACAATCATTTCCTTGATAGTGTAAGTCAGCCAAGGGGCTGGTGGCTTATTGCCATTTTGTTAAGAATGGGGGTGTGTCTGTCAAATAGTTGGAAAATATTTGTTTTCAGAAGCATAGCCATTTCGTTAACATCATCAAGCTGATAATAGTCACCCCAGTTAATATTCTGGATATCATTACGAAATAGGTCGTAGTTGAGGCTGCAAAAATCATGATAGGAAATAAATTTGACTTTAAAAGGTATTTGGATGGTTGTGATCTTGCAAGAAACAGTCATTTGGTAGAATATTCCCACTACGTCAGAAACTTCAATACACGACACTTTATTTTTGTGTTTCTGGAATTAGAAGTTATGCGAGTAGGCACCTCAATAATTCGATAATGATTGAAAGAATTGAATAAATCTAGTGGAAGGTGGCATCGTCGGTCATTGGTAAGTCTATGTTGACATTACCGGCTGCGAGAAAAAAATCGGAGGTAGGTAACAAATTGGCCACACTATCTTCAAGTTCACTTAAGCACTGAATTACATCATCAAAAGGAGGACGTTAAACTACTTCAAAAATATAAGTCTTACAACGAAAAGACGTAGAGAGCCACGTCTCAGTAATATCAAAAATATCCATGTCTTCTCTAAAAATATAATGGTTTAGTTGATCGAACCCAGTGAAGAGGGATCTAACATCAAAGTGTGGTTAATAATAATGTAATGAAATCAATCTAATTAACAAGTGGGAAGATAAGATGTAATGAATAAATCGATACAAGCGAAAAAGTACTATCAACCGCCAATTTATCTTGTTTAGTGGAATTAGTTCAGGTGGAATGCACCCTATATCTGACATTTCATTTGGTAGATTTCTCCTTTTGGGAAGAACGATTTTTTCTTATATTTGCTCCTTCGCCTTTATTCTCTGAGTGCTTTTCGCTACGCAAAACCTAAGAGGTTTCGTTTCCATATAAGTTAAAAAATAGGTTTTTTTATTGATGACCAGTAGATTATTCCGTATGGTCACTTTTATTCCGTTTTCTTTGGCTGTATTGAGATGTTTTCTCAGAAATCTATGGATGAGATCTTCAGGACTCAAGTCATTAGCTAAAAAATGAATTTGTTCTTTAGTTTATGAATATTTCGAAGTATCTCCACTTTTTTCCAATAGGACAGCAATTCAATTTTCAGTATCTTCTTATTATCTTTGTTTGTGAGTATGAATGAGTTGTTCAAATCAGACAGTTCAATTTGTATTTTTAGAAGGCTGCTAAGTAGGGCAAGGGCACCAGTAGATTAATTTGAAAGAGTTATATTTTTTAGGAGTGACTAATTTTTGGGAAAGAAACTTTTTGGATCTCTACTACTCCAACATAACTGTATACATAGATGTGTAGATCATGTAGAGAAGTTACTTTCAGGCACAAATCTGGAAGAAAAAGCCTTCCTGAAACAGCTACTTTCATATAAACATTGAACTATACGAAGGGAACAAAAATTCTTTCCAAACAAATACTTTTATATGAACACTGAATTATACAGAAAATACTTTTTTCTACTTAGTTTGTATTCCAAACATGAAATTAAATCAGGAAAGAAGAAAAAAAATCGTAATTTATGAATGAAATGTGAGTTTTTTCTCATAACGTTATCCAGATTGGTGCTGAATAGCACCAGGTAAGTGTCTTACGGCGAAACATCGATGTCTACCAGTGAGGATGACAGCATTTTCATTTGGTATATAGTGTAGAAACCCTGTTAATGATATAGACAAGTGAAAAATTAAAAAAAAAACTCATTCGGAATTGGCACCGGTTTATTGCATCAATTTTTAAAATGTGAATAGACGTTTACAAACTCATTTCTCACATTATGAATTGTTTGTAGGGTAATTTCGTTACAAGTAACTGTTATTCCAAAGTTGAATATACTGCAGTGGTGTATCATACACTTTATATTCGTGAAATCTGAAGTATAAGTTACATAATCGCAGTCATTTCGATGCCTTACGGCTAGAATAAAATGTGCTTGTAACAAACAACATTATCTCAGAAACATTCCATAATGTAAGAAATACATTTGTAAAAATACTTCATTATTGTCAGAAAGTGAATGATGAACATTTATGTAGGGCATTGAAAAAATGAATCTATGTCATTACAACATGATGTAATGCCGATCAAATAAAGAGAATAAAAAAGAAGATATGCTGTGACAGGAGAGTTTATATCAATAAACGAAAAAATTAAAAAAAACTTTATTTATTGAAATCAATATTGACTAAAACATCGAAAAAACAAAAAAGTAAAAGTCCAAATTAAATATTTTTTTTTGTATACATTTTGGATGAATACTTTAATTTTTGCCCAAGAATTATTTTTCAGCAATTCAGGATACTTGTTTATCAGATTTTCACATTCCTGTCATCTGGGAGGTTTCTTCATATTAATGTGATTTTGAAAGAATTTCGTAACAACTACTTTTTGTTGATTTGTCCAAGGTACTAGCGATCGCTTTTTGAAATTATTTGCATTTTTGTTCACTGTGGGAATTGATTCTCTTATATTTTGTTGCGATGCCTCAATGTCTTCGACTAGAGTATTGGCTGACTCAATTATGTCCTCAATAATTTCCAAATTATTTTCCATGTCATCATTTTCTGCATGTTCCTCTTCCAAAATGTCATCATCCATCTTAAAATCTATTTCATCTAGAGTTTTTCCTTTGTAATTTCCTGCTTCCCCTCTTTCCATTAGCATCAACAATTTGACAATTTTTGCAGTCTGATATACATCATCAGGAAGACGATACACCTGCTTACGTACATCTATCTTATGACCCATTAATGTAGCTAACTGTTTTATATCATTTTGAAAACTTGAGTTAGAGTAGCCAGTTTTCTCTAAAGGCTGCTCTTTTGATGCAGGATTAGCAAATACAAATAAATTAGATTCATTAACAAATTTATATCGTGCCTGAAGTAACAATTTTATATGATTCTGTACCTCCGTACTAAAAAGAACTGGATCTCCTCTACCCCTTTTTCCTCTAGTAACAACCCTTTTGAAATGTTTCAATAATAATTTCTCTGCTGGGGTTACAGCGTCGGCGAATTCCTCATGATTTTTATTATTACTTTTTTCTGTATACATGTAGGTTGCCAGTTTCATTCTTTACAGTTCCCCAACTCTCCTTCTGTTCAAAAGAAGTAATCTGCAGAATATAGTCTCCATCAAAATTTTGAAAGCTTTGAAGTTTTTAATATTATGTTTCAGGTTTTATGCTGCCTTCGTTCCCTTTTCTATCAAATCGTCCCTAAACAATTTTGTTTGTATATGTATATACTATAATAGTAGCATGTTAGCATATTCCTTATGAATCTCTTCAAAATAACTGAAATTGGCATAACTGAAAGGATTAATATTCATTTCTGAGATAATAGTCTGGTTCACATGTATTCGATTTAGCTCTTTTTGGTGACATTTTTCAGCCCTGTCCAAAAATTACGACCAAGGTGTCATTCGATTCGTATTTTTGCCTAGAAAGTTTAAGGNTTAATTTTGCGAGAAAAAATCTGTCCACTTTTGCAACCAATGCATCATCCCACAATCATAACACGCGGCATGGTAGCTTATTGAGAATACCAGCCCACACCACATCTAAATTTAAAAACTCTCCCCAGTATAGTGCTATTACGTTTTATAATAAACTACCCAACTTTTTAAAAAACTCCAAATCAGACAATATTTTTTATAAAAGTACTAAGGAATTTTTTATTGAAAAATGTTTTTATAATGTACAAGAGTATCTGGATGGCAACTTCAGCTGAGTTTTATTTTGTTTAGTATACTAACAAACTCTCATTGAGATTTTAAACTTTGTATCTTACTTACTTGCTATATTTTAAATGTATATGTTTAGTATAAATAGTACCTGTTGACATACCATATGTACATATTGTACCTCAGTGGCAAAATAAATTATTATTATTATCGTCAGTTTTCTATCGATCGATGCGTTTCTGTTTCCAAACGGTTTCTATATCTATATAACCTTTTCAATACTTCGTACTACCCAATATACAGTCAACAGAACTACATACTTCTTGTTTGTTAAAAAAACTAAGCATTCATTACATTTAACAAGACCAAGTGAAACAACCAAGAAACCTTCATCAATGTGAATCAGCATTGCAGAATGCAAAAACATATTTGTTTTTGTACTAAAAGTTCGGAATACTGTTCATTTATGTGAGGCTGAGTATGCCCAATGAAACTTTGAAGTGGATAGTGAGTCAGATATTAGAAAATTGTAGGAAAGTTGGAAGTGTTTCCTTTTTTCACAAATACTTTTATGGTTGGTGTTTTTGATGAAAATGAAGTTAATATTTTGTTTGGTACACAGTGTGCAAACCACAACAACTTTCAATGCTTATCGACTTAAATTGGTACACTACCTAATCGTACTTTCGAATTTATTGAGCATATCAAAAAAAGTTCATATGATCGACAACCTTAACATCACAAATAACATTCACGTATAAGGTATGCAACAAACTGCAGTGGCCAAATCCTTAAGGATCAAATTTGATACACCTCGTACTAAACTCCATTTCATTTCCATCCGCACCGTATGCGGATCATTTAAAGTAATTTTTGTGATGCTTATAATTCTCATGTGCTAGCTAAGGACATAACCTAACAAAACAATTTGACGATAGAAACGAAAATCACTGATTTCGATGATTTTACATTTCGGTGAAAAATCAATATATCATGCTGGATGAGATTGAAATGTTTTTAACTCATTGAAATTTCAAGTGTTATTTTCACTTAGATAGAAAGGTTTCACTACTTCTACATGATAAATGGAATATTTAAATTTTATCTTAAAATCAAGCATTTGTAAAATTCAGCGCCGATTACAAATGGTATTTCTAAAAATAACCAAGAAATTGCATCGTGAATAAAAGTGGATGCTGATTCAAAATAATGACATGGATAATAAGGATTCCCAGATTTATCTGGGCATAATACCAAAAATAATGTTGACTACATACCTTAGCACATTATAAACAAATAAGCGACTCGCTAATTTGGTTGCAATAACTTATTTTGCCTTTTCATCCTTGTTTAAATAAACAACATTGTCTTTGAAAAAAATACGATTATCGAGCACCAAAACAATCCAGTATTTATTTGAATTGTATGTGATGGTGGCCGTTCCTTTCTGAAAATCCACGCTTAACCTATTTAATAACACTTTACTTCATTCTACTAATAGTAAAATAAGTTCTGAATATAAAGTTATATATTAACCGTATCAAAATTCTCGGACGTAATTCTAAAACTGAACCGTAATTTAAAAATTTCGCTACTTGCACATCAATATGCCAATGCTAATGCTAATCAATATGCTTACAGCCATTGAAAAATTTTGGAATTTATTGGATGTAATCAAATTCTTGTTGTCATAGAGGAAAATAACATAATCTCATAATTTTAATTGGGATTCAGAATTAAAGTAAGCCGAGAATGTGCAGTTGAATACGTTAGACATTGATTTTCATACATAAAATTCAGTTAGGTATTTCGGCACACATTTTAGTAAATTATCAAAAAAGGTCAATGATACACATTCTCCTAATAAAAGACGACGGAACAATTTCATTTCAGTTCAGTATAATTCTAAATATTCGCAAAATTCATTTTTTTTAAGAGAATAGTTAGAATATATAATGAATTGTCTAGTGATGTCAGATCAAAAATAATAAATAATTAACGTATTTGAATTCACTATAAAAACATATCCAATATGTACTTCAATTTGAATCCATCTTCCAAGTATATGTATGTATTCATAAGTGTATGCATGTGTAGGCATGCGTGTATATATGTCTATCTATGTATTCTGGTGATTTCATATATGAATTCATTAATTTTTATTCACGTTCCTGCATATTAATCACTTTCATTATTATTTTAGGTGTTCATCATATTTTATCTACACTATGTTATTATTTTCGATATTCAATGTTTTGAAGTTCAAGCTGAATGAAGTTATACAACTCAATTTAATAAGGTACACCAAGTGTACCTCACTATTGAAGTAGTCTGAGAATTATTGCACATCACTTGTGGTAGTTGCACTTATAGAAAGGGGCCTTTCGGACGTGTTGCGTACACTATTTTTAGGCAACTGTGTAGAACAAATCTGTGAGACACATTTGATCATTAAATTCCTTTGTTAAACAAAATTTCTAACATTTAAATTTTCATTTGTAGTAAATACTGAAATTTGAACGAAAGATAGGTACTAACAAGAACATTCTAAAATTCTCGACAGGGTTGCTCCCCTCCAGTAAGGGATGAAATTAGGGGTGAACTATTCATATAAAACTGTGTACTGTAGAAATAAAAAATCGACATGTCTTGGCGATTCTCCTAACAAGAGTACAGTAACGAGTTAGATAGGGGGGATAACACTTATGATACGCAATGTATTAATATTCATATGAAAATTCAAGTAACTGCTAATATTGAAGAGATTCAATTTCTTTGGAATGATTGTTATATTTAAATGCTATTTATTGAAGTCAAACCAAAAAGGCAAAATTTCCATTTAACATTGATTGTTTTCATATGATAATTTTTGTATGGTCTTGGCAATTTTATTTTTGTTTGTAGTTGAATTGTTTATACAGGGTATAACATAAGTACGATAAAATATCCAAGTGACATATTCGAGACAATTGTAAGATAAAAAGTATATGGTAATACTTCGTTTAGGAGATACAGGGTGTTGAAATAGAATTTTTTTTTTGGTTTTTAACAAATATTTTTTGCAAAAAATCAATTATTTGCACGAAATTTGTTAACCTGTTTTTTTTTGACGTGAGAACTCATAATTTTGTTTTAATTTTTATGTAACATCTAGAGGGCGCTGCGTACACTGTCATTATTTATTTCAAATTACCCTAACTTTTAGACAGTAAACTTTTGACACTCTTCATAAAAAACCTAATTTCCACAGCTTTCCAACAATATAAAATTCAATTATCTTTCATTTCTTCATTTCATTTTGAGGTTCGCTTTACCTAACCTAATTGGTTTTTCAGATATTGGCGTTTTCAAATATCAGTTCTTATTTCAATGCATTCTTTGATTGAAGATTGCTTTGAAACGACATTTATTCAACTTGTTGAAAGAATTCTTATTGACAGTTGTTGGTTTTACACATTGAATTATTACCATTAAAAATGAAAACTTATTCCATTCAAGAGCGGAGAGATATGGTTCTAGCGATTGGTGAGTGTTTGGAAAATTACCTTTTGGCATTGTGGGTGTATGCCCAAAAATATTCAGACCATCGAAACTAGTTGTTTTCAAACAATTGCTTACTTTCTCATTATGGAATCAATCATCAACGTAAGACAGAGAAAGATACAGAATAAGCAGACCGAGCAGTTTCAGGGCACCAGGAATTATATGAAGTAGACTTCCATCAACGAATCAAGTTTTGTCTATGAGTTCTGGACAAGTTTAGTGCGGATGAATATTTTTTGGATTCTATTTTAGTTTGTGATGAATCTACTCGTCATAAAAATGGCTTATTGAATAGACACAACTTCCATTATTATCGTGATGTGAATCCTCATTTCTTTGGCACTCTGAATCACCAAAATACATGGTCTGTTAACATGTGGAAAGGAATTATAGGTACACAAGTTACAGGATCATACTTTTTATCTAAACTTAAATATTCAGAAATTTTCCCAATTATTACGAGATGATCTGCCTGAGCTTCTAGATAATGTGCCGCTCAATATCAGACAACGGATATGGTTACATCTTGGATAGAGCTACAAAACATTTAAAATTCAATGTCAAGTAGTTTTTGAATGTGTTCTTTCCGAATGAATGGATTGGTAAGGGAGGACCACAAAATTGGCCAGCGAGATCACCATATTCGACTTGCCTCGATTTTTTTCAATGGGGATACTTGAAGAATGAGGTTAACGACACTCCTCCAACTACACTGGAAAATAATAAAGGAGAAAATAAGGGCTGCCTTTCGAAGAGTGGCGCCTCAAAAGTAATTGAATGTGGATCCGTGTTTCCAACAGAATGGTCATCATTTCGAGCACCTGCTTTGATTTAAATACATTTGTGAAAGTATTATTTTGTTGCTTGATTTCAATAATGAAAAAATTGTATAGTCTGTTTGATGAACTACTGCCAGAATATGAATATAAATGATAACTTAATTTTAGTGGAAGGTACTTAAATATTCACGATGGAGTGAAGTATAACAACTGTCAATGAGATTTCTGTGAGAAAATCAAATAAATGTCGTTTCGAAGCTATTCTGATTCAAAGAATGCATTGAAATAAATGCTGTGTCACACATAAGCAGATTGAAATATTTTCAGGGAGCCAAGTAGCTTTGAAAGCTTTTGGAGCTCATTGAGCAACTTTTGAATTGGTAGGGAACTGAAAAAAGGCTTTACTTAAAGAAAACTCAACAAATTGTCTCTCATGTGGATTCGTGGCCACCCTGCGGTTTCATCGGACAAAAACTTGTCAATTACAACGCTTTACGATTCGCTAAATGAACACTGAACCACTGGACTGGAAAAGTTTCATTTCTCTGGTGGAGATTACAACAGGGATGACCTATGTTGTTCATTAGGCCTACCTACGGGCTAATGTCCGTATCATCATTAGCAATCGTCCCTGTTTGAAAATGATGGAATAGCTGAGCAAATAGTTTGTGCCTTTCCTTTGTGAACTGAATCAGGCTTTCACGGTTTGGCAGAGTTTCACTCTTGTCATCTGACCTGAAAGATCACTTACCAATATATTGGCGAGAGGTCTATGAAAAGTGAAGATAGATCACATCCTGAGAGATGTGCTCTCAGCAACCATATCTTCAAGAAAGGACACTTAATGGATTACAAGTCAACGAAAATTTTACTGATTTAATTCAATGTCAATCCTTTTTGACAAATCTAATTTTGAAACGCCACGCGTCTACTGGGTACCCTCTATATTAGAGAATACTTCAGAAAAGCTCAATGCATTGATATCGAAAACTTTATTAAACAAATTTTTCACATTTTTCACTTCTTCTACTTAAACTCTTGATGGGAGCGCGAAATGACATGAAAGATGAAAAATCACGATCAAAAAAAAGGAAAGTCTGTAAGTTATCGGAGGGAAAACTCTGATTCGGAGATTTGTATTTCTCCAACCTCACAAAGTTTGAAATATTGAAATTTCTTTAACTGAAATGAAATCGAACACATATTGCATTCACCCTTCCACAATATTGCACAGGTCACAACGGTATCAGTCTATTTTTAGACCTTTGGCCTAATTTTATATTATTCGTGGCAGCGAACTTCCACGGTAAACAGAGAGTTATTATTTTATTAGTGTATATCCACAGTGGCAGTTGTGCTGTGATGGAATTCTTAATACGACTGTAATCATACTGCTGGCTCTCCGGTGGAGTTGTATTGCCTTTGATTACAATTTGATTAAAACTCCTATATGATACTGAGTCAACATTTTCAAAAAACACCTATCCAAATAAAAGTAATCGATACAAAATTAAATTTTTTCCTTTATGAACTTTTGGACACGATCCACATGTTTACTCTTCCATATCATCTTTATACAGGGTACCATTCGACTCTTGACTTTGAAAGAGACTCTCTCTGGAAGAGAAATTGAGAGGAAGTTCATTAAATGTTCTGTAAGGACGGTTGAGTTCAACAATTCATTCGTGGTTCAGTCCAGTACTATTGATGGCAGGTCAAAACAGTGCGGTCTCATGTTTAAATACGAATTCTTCATTTCAGGGATCGAGAAAAATATACACATATAAATGGATTTATCCATCCCAAATATATGAACGTACCTATTGAGATATTTTGATATGTTATTGAACCAGCAAATAGATATTTAAATTTATTTTTCTAGTATCTCAAAAGTTATTATTGGTTTCGGGAATACAAAACTTGCCCTATATTTTTGTAAACAATATTTTCTGTTACCGGTTCAAAGCAAAATTTGTCAATAGACATATTATTTTTCAAATTACTGTTATAATAATTTAATAACTCATTACTAGGTACAAAATGTTGGTCAGAATTACTCAAAAAAATATTTATTGATTTCAATAGAACCATCAATTCCTTCTGGCAAGTTACTTTTTTTACGAGAATATATATTAAGATCTTCAAGTTTATTCCATAATAATTTACTATTATGGTTACCAGAGATTACTATTATGGTTACTATGGTTATTATGGTTACTATTATGGTTATAGCACCTTTCTTTTACTTTTTTCACTGGTGCAATAGTATCATTAACATCCTGAAAAAACAAAATGTCACCAAAGGGTGATGGTAACAGCAGCTGCAGCATATGATCTCTATCGATTCGCTGAAAATTTCTATATGTAAAAAACTGTTTCTCATTTCTATCATTTTCATGTTGAATTGCACCGAAAACTAAATTATGATCAGAAATGTGAGGTGTGTCCTGAGTGCCGTAGTGATTAACTATTGCTTCATCGGATACTATAAAAACGTAATCAATGAAAAAATTATAAAAGGAAAATGTTTTTAAGTATGACAATTGAAATTAAATTAATTTTTTTTTAAGAAATGTCTCAGTCAGCTTGACAGTTCGTCTCCCGTCTTTTGAATCTTCTCCAAATCTTCCATTGTTTTCAATGTAATTTTTTTGTCACTGTGTTTGACATATAATATCCAATTTTTTGACCAGACTGTTTCTCTGCCATATTGTACTTTAGCCTTAATCATCAATTCCAGGCGTTGCTTGGTGAATTCTTCAGCTATTGACACTCCACTACCCCTTAATTTGCTTCTATTGAAGGAAATAATATTTCGGTCTGGCAAACAGCTGAATTTTAACCTAATCGGTCGAGGTTTTACAGCTCCATCCCTATAAACCCCCCCTCTGTAGCAATTTTCGAATCCAGTAATATCTGCATGTAGCTTATCTTTGAAAAACATTGTTAGTTTCTCACATAAATTTTCTTTTTTGACGTCCTCGATGCCGAATAATCTCAGCTCATACATTTTAGAATTTTGTTCGAACTCAAAAATTTTGTAATTTACTGCCAAGTCACTGTGTATGGCATTTCTCTAGGATAGATCAACATCTTCAAGTTTTTCTTTGAGTTCTAAATTGTTATTCTCAACGCAATTCAATCTGTTCATAATTATTTCCACATCATTATTGAGTTTCATTATTTTATTGTTGTGTTTGTACTTCAACTGTTGTTTTGTTGACCTCACAAATTTTTCTGATTGATCTTTCAATATCCGAGGACCATTTTCTCGACACTAGGTTAAATATTTTATCAACAAGGCTGTCCATAAAAACTTTGCTGTTTAAAAATTTTTTTGCCACTTCTTCTGCAATGCTTTTACTTTATCTACTTCTTGTCTCGTATTCATAAACAAATGTTAAAATTTTCACGGAAAAATTAGCACGAGAACAGTTTGAATTCTAACACTTTACGGGAGCGATTCATTCAACGTATACGTATAAACCTCTGAAGAAGCTTGCCATTCACGCCAGCCAAACGACAGGAAGAAATTCCAAAAGCCTTTGAACCCGAAAAATAGTGACACTGAAAACCTCGGCCGCGAAAGCTTTAAGTATATTATTATCTATATTTTTTGAATGACGATAACCGACTGAATATCTTTATCATTGAATAAATCTACTTGATTATCTATTTCAGTGGGCAAACACATTTTGAGGGTTTCATTTAGGGATGGTTTTATCTTTTCCGGTGGAGTAAGTCTCTTGTCAGCTATACCAAAATCTGAGCTCAATAGTAGTCTATTTAATGACATCGCAATTAGAAGCTTTCAATCTAAACTTTCGAGAGTAATCCGAATGGTAGAAACTAAAGTAATTATTGCAGTACACTACTCGAATTCTCTCTCACTATAGAGGAAGAAGTTTTGACAATTTTGCACAAAATAAAATCAAAGGCAATGACAATTTGAATAAACAACTAATTTTTCTCTGTTGCCCTCATATTGTACCCCATTCAATACACATATTCAATAAATACATTACACATAATTATTTTCCACGGGCTTTCGTGTCACTGGAGATATGTTCACTAATATAAATGAACGGGGTCTCTCAGTCAAAGAATCAAAAATCAAAACTCTGCTTTACTTTGCCAAGCTTTCGCTTCTAATGGGAAGCTTCTTCAGGGCCTATAATTTATTGAGTTGTGGTTTTTTTTTGCGAATGAATAACATTACAAATCATACTTACACTAAAAATGAGTAAAAAACAATGAACTGAACATTTAAATCGACGAAAGAAAGTTAAACTTTGATGGATTTTTTTTGTTTGACAAATGTCATACCTTCACATGAATGTCATTTTTCAATGGGCATGATGATTTGATAATCTTTGACTCTAAAGGGAGAGTTGATCCTTTGGTCATCTTCATTTTCTTCAGGTTGTAAATTTTTGCCTTAACCTTTCAACTGTCTTTCATCAGGGGGACGAGTGGTTCATAACTGAAGTTGTTTTTTGGTAACGACATAAAGGGTATTTGGGGTATTTGATGAATAAACTGTTCATTTTAACAGACGTCGTTGGGCCTTCACTCAACCGAGCGACGGAGCCTTCTGAATAGAGTGGGGTCGTCTATAGTGTAATCTACAGCTTCCCTAACTAATGGCTTATCATGAGTTTCCGCCGACTCTAAAACTCTCTGATTCCTCGACTGAATGGACTGCTGTGTAGTTAACAGCTTCAAATCTCTGCGGATGGCTTCATTCCGCACGAACCATGGAGCATTCACCAGAATCCTGATTAGTTTGTTTTGCAACTTTTCCAAAATGGAGAGGTTTGACGGAGCGGTTTGTGTCTGTGTATGCCTGAAGCATACATAATGACAGTCTTGAGCATCGTATTGTATAATAAAATCTTATTTTTAAGATTGAGCTTGGAATTTCTGTTGATCAGAGGATAGAGGTTGACTATCCTCATTTCTTATTAGTCAGTGGGTTATGCTTGAAGACTGGCAGTAAACAAATCTAAAGCAAATGGAACTTCAAAAGGCGTCAGTGCTGACGCCTGTTGGATATAATCCAACGCCCTTCGTGGTATTAGCCAGGGGAGTAAGTATTTTCTGATAGGCGTCAGTCCATTAAACCTACTCTGTAGGTATATAGAGGCTGGCTTGAACGTTTGAAGTTCCATTTGCTTTAGATTTATCCTCATTTGTACTTTGCTCTTGATATAATCGATGTGATTAACCCAGGTGAGTCGGCGGTCTACCCAAAGACCTAGGTATATGACTCGCGTTTGCCATTCGATCTCCCTGCCTGAAATGTGACTCTTATGTCTGGAGAAACTTTACGTCTCCCTAAATCTATCGCCTGACTTTTTTCTGTATTCACCCGAATCTTCCATTCCAGGTACCAGCGTTTGTGGTCGTCCAATGCACGTTGCATGTAGACGACCGCCAACCCTCGATCCATGGAAGAAGCGAGGAGAGCCGAATCATTGGCGTAAAGAGAAACCTTCACGTGATCGAACCTCGGAAGATCACTCACGTAAAGGCTGTATAGTAGTGGAGACAGCACAGCACCCTGAGGCACTCCAGCTTCGATTTCCCTGACGGGAGACAGGGTTCCTTCGACTCGGGCCTGAAATGTTCTGCCTTTCAGAAAGGACCTTATCCACCAGATCAGGCCCCGAGGCAGGTCGAAATCGGGCATTTTGTGTAGTAGACTTTCATGCCATACTCTGTCAAAAGCTTTCGAAATGTCCAGGAGGACGAGATGGACTGTCTTTCTATTGTTTAGCTCTGAGATGGAATTTTCGACCAGTCTCAGGGCGTGCAACTCGGTTCAATGTGCCCTTCTGAAGCCGAATTGTTCATCAGGCAGAACATTTCGATCTTCAACTTCTTCGGCCAACCTTTGCAGCACAATACGTTCAGCCAACTTAACCGTTTAGAAAAGACGACTAAATGGACGATGATTCTGGGGAAACAGTGGGTTCTGGCCCTGTTTCGGAATCATGACGACTACGGCATACATACATCTACGGGAGAAATATCCGAGAGCGATTGAACTGTTGATTATGTCCAGTAGGTATCTGATGTAGTTCTCCGGGAGCTGCTTCAACAACCTATTGTTGATTGAATCAATTCCCGGAGCCTTCTTGGGTCTGGAGGCCCTAATGTTTCCCCTTAGTTCTTCCTCTGAAGCTGGACGAATCACGTCGTCATCATTTTCCTTAGGGATGGGCCAAACCCGCTGTTCCAGCCGGATATCACGGTCAATATCATCATCCGGATCAACGTTGAGTTGGAACTGACTCTCCATTGTGTCTGCAAAGGCCAACGCCTTCTTGGCGGGGGAGTAACAGATGCCACGATGTCCGTGAGGAGGGGAGGGAAGGGTTTTCCTCTTCTCGAGCCTGCGGGCGACTCGCCATAGCCCATCATCCCCAGGTTCAAGAGATTCCAAACACTCGCTCCACCTCTCGTTTCTGTAGTCAGTGATGGCCTGTTTAACTTGGTTGGCCATCCTGCTAGCCGCAGCCTTGTCTCCAGGGTAGAGAGTCCGCTGATAAACACGTCTAAGTCGATTTCTCTCCCGGATAAGGTTCTTTATCCTAGCAGGAAACTCATTTTAGCTTCGCAGGGGACATTCTGTCCTGGTTGTGGCTGCGCGAAAAGCGTTCTACACAGACAATTCGAAATACGCCACTGCCGCGTCGAGACCTTTGCGAGTTCGAAGCGCCTCACGGTCCGTACGTGTTTCCACTAGATGAGCCTTGGAGGCTTCCCAATCCGTGGATGATCTCATGAGATAATCCTGGGGAGGGGGATCATCACCCAGCATGAGGTTGACTGGATTATGATCTGAGTCAAGTTTCGACAAAGTCTACACTTCGCAGGACAACCCTCAGAAGTCGAAACTTGTGCCAGCTAAGGATTAACGAGGTTTACCTTTTAACCTGTAATTCCTAACACGGTTGTTCCAACACGGTTGTTCCAATATAATCCAAATTACAATTGTTACAAGGAATGTTATAAATCACATTTGACTTTTTTGTAGTATCCGTTTCATCTTTCAATTTGGTATTCAAATTCTTGATAGTTTTGATATTTTATTTAGCATATTTTGATATTTTGTTCATTATGGAAGAGTTTTATGATATTTGAAGATAAATTTCCAAGACTAGGTATAGATTTATAAGAAAAATTGATAGGTGAAATATTATTACATAAATTTCTGTTGATTACACCGGAATTTGTATTACTGCCAGTATTGAAAATTATTTTATTGGGAAGTTTTCTGGGATGGTAATTTTCGATCAATATGTCTCTAAGAAGTCTAAGATTTTTTTGCTTGAGCAAAGGGTGTACTAATTTTTCTATTCTTTTTTTCAAACACAGTATTAAATTGATTTTAACTGATTTTTTTATGAAAAGAATAGTAATTGATATATCTTCCTGAATTAGTAGGTTTCACATACCAATCAGTGATCAAGGAATTAACAATTTTACGGATAACTCTTGTATCAAGAAAAGGAAGGGTCTGATTATTTTCTTATTTTCTATTTCGACAGCGAATTGCAATTTTTCATCATATCTTCC
This sequence comes from Leptinotarsa decemlineata, assembly GCF_000500325.1. Classification (NCBI taxonomy): domain Eukaryota; kingdom Metazoa; phylum Arthropoda; class Insecta; order Coleoptera; family Chrysomelidae; genus Leptinotarsa; species Leptinotarsa decemlineata. The sequence goes on from NW_019289663.1 coordinate 219,540, forward strand.
GACAACATCAAGAATTTTATGAGATTTGTCATAAAATATTGCACAAATGACATCGTCAACGTATTTCTTTAAAAAAAGAATTTCAAAACTTAGTTTAGGAAGTATGTTTTCAAAAAGATCATCCATTACGTATTGAGCTATAATAGGATAAATAGTAGCTCCCATTGGAGTACCAAGAATTTGTTTATAGTATTAAATTTTGGTGACCATTTGGACAAAATTGCTATTTGGAGCGTCAATGGAAGAAAAAATGGGTCTCAATTTCATATCAGGTTTATGTATTTTAGAGTGTCCATAATACTTGGATGATATAGAATTATAAATCATATACATTTTTGCTTTATCTTCTGATATCATTTTCGATTTTTTCAAATCTGTAATGATTTTATTTGCCTTTTGTTGTATTGTTGAAACAGGATCTCTATTAAGTTTAACATAAGAATCACTATCATTAATAATCTCAAGATATATCTCAATATAATCAGATTTTTTCATAATCGCTGTCACGTTGCCTTTATCTGATCTTGTAAGTATCAATTCTGGATGATTCTTCAATTTTTTTTTGTTATTTCAAATAGGAAATTAAGATAATTTTTATTGTCATTATCATTCAACAGAAATTTATGTAATAATAGTTCACCTATCAATTTTTCTTATGAATCTGTACCTAGTCTTGGAAATTTATCTTCAAATATCATAAAACTTTACCATAATGAACAAAATATCAAAATATGCTAAATAAAATATCAAAACTATCAAAAATTTGAATACCAAATCGAAAGATTAAACGGATACTACAAAAAAGTCAAATGTAATTCATAACATTCTTTGTAACAATTGTTATATGATTATATTGGAACAACATATAGAATTCTTAAAGATAGAAAACTTCACATAAAAGTGATATAAAGCTTAATAAGAAATCATGTGCATTAGCGCAACATTTTATTGAAATAGGACATAAACCAAATCACTCCAATATCAAAGTTTTACATAAAAAAATATTTCCAAACGCCTTTTCCTTGGAATGGTTGAAATCAATAAGTCTTCTGATTGTATGAATAAGAGAACTGACATTAATAATCTGAGCAGTATATACAGTAACTTATTGGAACTACACCAAAAAACTTAATGATAATAATGAAAATTGTATCAATCAACTCTCCCTTTAGAGTCAAAAATTATCAAATCATCATTCCCATTGAAAAATGACATTTATGTGGAAGTATGACATTTGTCAAACCAAAAAAATCCATCAATTTTTAACTTTCTTTCGTCGATTTATATGTTCAATTAATTATTTTTTACTCATTTTCACTGTAAGTATGATTTGTAATGTTATTCATTGGCAAAAAACAAAAAACCCACAATTCAATAAATTATAGGCCACGACGAATCTGCTATCTCTCACCTTCCTGAAATGATAGCCGAAGAAACTCGACAAGATATCGCTACTACCCTCAGGAGGGCAAAACTTTTCAAATCCAATATCACACCGGCCGAGAGACATTCTCTCAAAAGTCTCCACAAGAACCCAGACCTGACCATCCTCCCAGCAGACAAAGGCAATGCGACAGTTATTCTCAACACCTCCGACTATGTTGATAAAATGAGTTCACTACTCGATTCCCCAGAATATCTAGCCACCAATAGGGACCCAACAACATATCTTGAGAAGAAAATCAAGACTCTTATCAACATTTCCAATCTTTTCACCGAAACTAAGGAATCTCTCATGTCCCGAGAAAAATCCTCACGTACCCCCCGCATATACGGTCTTCCAAAAATACACAAACCCAATATACCTCTCCACCCCATTGTCAGTGTTTTCGGTTCTCTAACACGAAACTTTGCTAAACATCTTGTAAATACTCTCCAACCCCTTGCAGAACAGTCCTCGTCATACGTACGATATTCATTTCACTTCATTGAAATCCTCAAAAACCTCAACATCCAACAGACTGACATCCTTGTGAGTTTCGACGTACGTGTCCTTATTCAGTAATATTCCCGTATCAGACACATTGAACATTCTCGAAACGAAACATCAAATTTCCAAATGCACCCTCAACCTCATCAGTCCAGCACATACTTACTCTTTCAAGATACTTTCTACAAAAAAGTAAAGGGCAACCCCATGGGTTCTCCCATGAATGAAAATTGAAATGTAGTAATTTATATAGGTAGGTACCCAAAAAAATTATTGGCGCAATAAATGTTCGAATTGGAGTCCTTCCATTTCGAGACATTTTTAAACTCGGTTTTTATTGCCCTTAATACACTTATTTGCTGCATTGTTGCGAAATCATTCAAAATCCTCAATCCCGAGTTTTCCACATTTTCTATCTCTCTGCCAGCGCAAATCCTATTTTTCAATGTCCTTCATAGAAAATAGTCCAAAATAGTAAAATCTGGTGATCTTGCAGACCATTGCACAATTAATTGCACAATTATTGCACAATTAATTTTTTGTGTATATAAATCACTTACTTCATTTCAATTTTCATTATAATCATAGTGTTCGTTTCGGATATTATTTATTTTTTTTCTGTTCATTAAAACACATACAATATATTTTTGTTGTAGATATGTTTCAGATAATCATAAAAGGTTTTTTTATTCGAAGTTCATTGTAGAAAACGCTCAGAGCAATGGAAAAAATATGAATAGGTACCTTAAAATGAAAAAAACTCTACGGTACATAGGGAGACGTGAAAGTTGCTATTGTATTTTTATTCAACTCAGTCAACCAATTTCCAGGGCCGTAGTTTGAAAGGGAATAATTCCGAATATTACCGAAAAATTCCGAAATATAAAATTGAATTTAATTTCTCAGTATGAAGTGAACGTCTACGATCCAAAAACTACAACAAAAAATATAGGTCCGTATTTAAAGATTCAAAGAGGGGGGTGACCCAAGTCACTTCCTGCAGAGAGATAATTTGCCGCCTTGAAACTCTAATATGAGGAAATATTCAGAACACATGAAGTAGAACACATCAATGAAGCAAATTCTGAATGTTCTCATGTCAGCTTGACAGGTAGGTGTTTTAAATTACCTTCAATAGAATTTAAGAATTTTGATGGTGACATTCGAAACTGGTTACCATTCTGGTCTCAATTTAAGAAGATCCACGAAGCCAGAGATATCGAGGCAGTCGATAAAATTGATTATTTGATTCAGGGCACTGTACCTTTTAGTAGAGCAAGGCAACTAGTGAAGGGTTATCTAGCTATTGAGAAAAACTATCATCATATTATCGAATCCATGTTATCTCGTTTTGGCAGATAATTGCTTAAGTTGGTTTTGTGTAATGTTACATCTAAATCTGAGCTTGATAATACTTTAGATACTTTAGGCATTACATCATATACTTTTTCCTTTCCTTGAGTCATGACTCCCTCAAGATTTATTTAGAGCATGGCAACGTTTCCCGTATAATGCTACAAATGTCTCATCGGAGTCAGATCCGGGTAAGTTAGACACCCGTCTTAAAAACCTCATGAAGTTTCTGGAAACCGAAGTTGAAAACGACCAGCGTATTATATTGGCTTCGGAGGGTTTCGGTTTCGTCGGTCAAAGTAACACCAGTTCTAATTTATCGAGAACTGTTTCGAACTCTTTCGCTAAGAAAAATGTGAGTTCACTGGTACCCACCCCCGCAAACTTGGTTAGTTTCAATTGAAATTGTGCCTTTTGTGGGGGTTCTAATCACATTGGTGAACACTGTTTCAAAGCACAGAAGATGTCTTTAGAGAATAAGAAACGTATTTTGATCAGTAACAAACTTTGTTTTACATGCTTGAAAGCTGGTCATACTTCAAAAAGATGTCGTGGACATCCTAGCTGTGCTATCTGTCAAAAATCTCATCTGGTAATAATGTGCCCTGATTTGCCTATCAACTAGGAGTCTCTTGATAGTCTTGATCATAGTAAGAAACCAGAGGTGGATCCTAACATTGACAAATCTTTAGCCAACTACAACAACTCATGAAACCATGTATTTTTGCAAAATATGAGAGTGAACATATTTGTTGCTAATGGATCAAAGTACGCGAGGGCTCTGATCCATAATGGTTCTCAACGATCATACATTCTTAAGTACAGTGCTGAGAAATTGGGATTCCAATCAGTGGGTAAGGAAACACTTATTCATTGTATATTTGAGGGCTCTCAAAATGAACGACTGTTATGTGGTCAAATTGTAGAATCAAAAATTATTCATATAATTTAGAGGTTTTAGACCAAGCAATAATATGCAGTGAGGTTTCGCCTGCCTGTTCTGGACCATGGATTGAAGAGCTCAGAGATCTCAATATTGAGTTGTCAGACATTGGATCAGCTGGACCTATTGAAATTTTGATTGGTGCTGATTCAATCAGTCAAATTTTCACAGGAAATCTTCACTCATTATCCAATGGTCTAGTAGCCTATGAAACTTTATTCGGTTAGGTTCTTCTTGGAAAAATTCCAATACACAACAATCTGAACATATCCAACTCTTTGATCAGCTCATCATTGTCGTTTCTAATGAAGGATTCCATCATCGGTTCTTTGTGGGATATTGATGTGTTGGGTATTGAAGAACTCAGCAAGCTCAGAATACAAGAGAAATTGGTATCAGTCGCCAAAGATATTTTTTTAGACACCGTGACAATTAACAAAGAAGATCGTTATGAGGTAAGGTTACCTTAGATTGGTGGTCACCCATCACTGTCAGAAAACAATCACCTTGCCAAAAGGAGACTACACAATACACTTCAAAAATTACAGAATCAAAACCTTGTTCGATTTTATGATCAAGTCTTTAAAGAGTGGCTAGAGAGAGGAATAATTGAGATAATTACATCTGTACATAACATAAGCGGCATTCATTATCTGCCTCACAGACCAGTCATAAAAGAAAATAGCCTTACAACAAAGATCCGGCCTGTGTGTGATGCGTCTGCTCATGAAAAAGACAAGCCTTCTTTGAATGATTGCTTGGAAAAATGTCAAAATTGAATTGATTGAATTGATTGCTCAAATTTAAAGAGTAGGTACAAGTTTGGAGTAGTTCCAGAGATCGAGATTTTCTTCGCTTCTTATGTGTTGATCAAGATCGAAATGAGTTGACCTTTCGCTACTGTAGAGTTGTTTTTGCCGTTAATAGCAGCCCTTTTCTCTTAGATGCAACAATTGAATATCACCTTGAAGAAATGTTAAGGAGGACTGAAAGCGGCAGTACGAGATATTCCTGTAAAGTAATATTGAAGCTGGCAAATGAAGGATTTTATGTCGACAACTGCGTTACAAGGGTTTCTGATGAATTGACTCCCAATATGATTTTGCAAGAAGCCACTATGATTATGGCAGAGGGTAAGTTTGACTTAAAAGGGTGGGAGTTTTCTTAGAGAGGACAGTAACTACAACAATGAAGATGTAGTACATTTACCAGTATTGGAATCGATGTGGGATGCAGTACGAGATATACTGAATATCAATCCAAGATGCCCAAAAGAAGTGATCTCACAAGAAGAATACATTACCAAAAGAATAATTTTGTCAATGGCTCAACGTGTCTTTGATCCTATAGGCTTTGTGTGCCCTCTACATTAGTTCCAAAATTATTGTTACAGGAATTGTGGAATGAGAACCTCACCTAGGACAAGTTTGTAGATGAAGACACATCTGTTGAATTTAGAAATTGGTTTAATGAACTGCCTAGTCTATTAGAAATAGCTATACCTAGATGAGTAGATATTGCTCCAACTTCTAATTTTGTTTGCTCTATTCATACATTCTGTGATGCTAGTAAACACAGCCTACTCTGCAGTTATATTTCTACGTGTTGCTAAGAATCAACTAGTATCTGTCCACCTCCTAGCAGCCAAGTCTAGATTGGCTCCCATACAGAAGAAAGGGAAAATTTTTACAATTCCAAGGCTAGAGTTACTTGCAGCGACAATTAGCGCAAGATTGTTCAGGAATCTCATAGATAATATTGAATTCAAACAAATAATGAGCCGTTTCTGGAGTGATTCGTCTACGGTAATTTCCTGGATACAAAGAAAAGAGAAATGTGCCATATTTGTGTGGAAGAGAATTGCTGAAATATGTAGTTTAACTCCTTCAGATGCATGGAGACATATTCCTGGGATTCACAATCCTGCAGATCTTTTATCACGTGGTTGTTCTCCAAAGATTTTACTTTTCTCAAAATGGTGGGAGGGGCCAGCATGGCTCTATGAAATGTCAGATAAGTGGCCTAGTGGCACTGTCAACTACAATGAAGAAGAAGTCTACAGTGAGCGTAAGAAAAAGTTGATCTCTACACTTCTTGATAATGATTCGTGGACACAACACTTGTTTTCCGAAAGCAGAAAACAACACATACGCACGGAGTCAACAACAAGACCAAGAATTATCAGGCTACATCCAATATGACCACGTAGGCAGTTATAGCTACCTGCGTGACATCCGGGTCCAGGATATAAATACAAATAGAGATTTTATCGAGTGTGCATGATACAAACTATTTGGTATTGATTTATGAAATGACAATTTCCATCTTAAAGTCATTCTACTAGCCGTATTTATTTTTTTAATCGAAATATGTCTGCTATAATGATAACATTGAAGCCATTTTTATGCAGAACAGAAAATACTGGAGCGTCATATTAATGCGGTTGGAAAAAATTTGTTTGATTCGATAAAACAGAATTATTATGAGTTATCAAGTTGCCTTGAAACTTTGTTGAAATACTATTTGTCAAATATTCTCAAGTATATCAGGACAGTGTCATAAATTGTCGACTACTGTTAAAATATTTTTCAAAATGCCGTTTTTCCATCAAGAAAAATGTGATATGTTGATATCCTACTTGGTTTGCTAGAACAATAGCTTAAGAGCACTCCAACACTACAGCAATTTGTTGCCCGACCGTGAATTACCTAATCGGCTTTTGTTTGCTGAGCTTCATCGTCGATTCAGGAACAATGAAAACGTTTTTGAGAAGAGGAGAACTAAAAAACGTTTTTGTAATATCTGAAGATACAGAAATTGACGTTTTAGTCTACTTTGTGGTGAATCCAAATAATTCCATCAGATATTTATCTAAAGAAATAGCTGTTCCACCGTCTATTATTCAACGAATTCTGAAGAAACATAACAGTTCTCCTTATAAGTTAAGACCAGTGCAAACACTAGAACCTGGTAACCCTGAGAGACGACTGGGGTTTTATCGGTGGTTTATGAATACAGACAAAATCCAAACTTCTATAGAAATATTATATGAAGCGATAAGGCTGATTTTTCAAATTGTGGGATGTATCATAGAAATAATTTGCATTATTGGAGTAGAAATAATCCATTTGGTGTTGTCTATTTATAGGCAGAATTATCGGTCCTTTTTTTCACCACGGTTCTCTGAACGGACCCCATTACATTAATTCATTAACAACAGTGTGATAAGAGTTTTTCTATGATCTTGATCTAGACTCTGGTCAAATGATCTAGTTTCAGCAGGATAGATCACCAGCACATAATTTCAGTGACATAAAAACAATGTTGCAATACTGTTCTGAAATTGCCACAAATTGATCTGTTGAGTGGCCTACTAGTTCACCAGACATGAAACTTCTAGATTCTCATTTTTGGGGATTTCTGAAGAGTGAGGTTTACAGAATGAAACATAATAATATAGATGAATTGAAATATTATTTTGAAACTATATAATAATAAAATTGATGACCAAATTGTATTGGAAGTAATACGTAGTTCCAAGAAAAGGGCCCAAATATGTGTGCAACAAGAAGATGGTGTTTTTGAATATTTACTCGATATTTTATAGCTTTTTATTCGCCATAATGAATATATGTTTTGTACTAGTGAAAGAAAGAAATATTTTCACATAAGTCGCTCATTTTCAATTTTAGGAAGAAAGATATGGAAGCTTTGTTGCCGAGAATGTCATTTCTAATCGAAATGCATAATAAAATTCAGAAAGTTCCATTTAAAAAAATATAATTTTATGAAATTTTTTGAAAACGCGACTGTCAATTTTTTTCTGGCATCGAGAAGGCCTTTAAAAATGCTATTAGTTTGCCCATTTAACCGAATTTGTAGCATCAATAATAACGGAGTTGACAATGATGCCGACCTACTATGACATTTATGTGAAAGTATGACATTTGTCAAACCAAAAAAAATCCTATATATGTTCAACTTTCTTTCAACAATTTATATTTTCAATTCTTTGTTTTTCATTCATTTTTACTGTGAGTATAATGTTATTCAATGGCGAAAAACTCCACTTCACCACCCCGGTAATCTATGCTACATTATGCATATGCTATGCTTTTTTTTAAGTTCTAAAAATTCAAAAAACGTCGAATGTATTGATAAATTTTTCATTTGGAATAATCAGTTCGGAATATATTTCAGTTCAACCCCCCAACAAATTTCTTTCCGAAAAACGCCCAGAGGAAGGCATTTCCGCGTTTCAATATATTTTCAAATTCATAATTATATATCGATGTGTGTGTATGAAAATATCAATACAAAATTATTTTACGCAATGCTGAATGTTCTGAGTATCCCTAATTCAATGTAGATTATTCAAAATATCCCAATATATTTTTGTCTCTCACATCGAAATTGCTTCAATTTGAATTGCTGGCTTGGAAAGAAAAATTCCAAATCTTGCTTATTCGTTGCCATGAACTATATCAAGAAAAATATCAAAAATTCACACTTTCCACATAAAACACTTTTTCATGTCCAAAATGAAAAGTATTTCCGTTGTATGAGTGTGACTAGACTTGTAACAGCTAAAGCTTACCAAAAAGATAGTTCTCTTTTAAGAAAGTGGAAGAGGTATCGTGTCAAGTACCGATATTCGTCTAACGCGAAGTAGAACACTGCGTGAAGAATATCATCTAAAATGGGTTGTTCCGATATATTTTTATAATGGATTCGATATCTTCCGAACCACTAAACAAATCTGGCATCCCTTCAATAAGGTAGAAGTACCGTATAAGATAATACAGTACATGGTAATGATATGTTATGTTGATAGCAAATTCAAAATGTTCTCCTCCTTGCAGATAGTATATACCTAGCAGTCTCTCGGGCCTCGCGGTAGTCCCTGGATTCATTAACCTTTACATAAATTACGATACATCAAGGTATTGTAGACAGTATCCTGGCAGGCCACGATAATTCTATCGGTTTAGATGGTTTGGTCACTTCATTCAGTGAAAAATAAAAAGTGAAATTAATACCTCTGGCAAAGAATACATCAAAAACAAGAACTTTTCCCAATGACCAAAAATACAGTACTACCCTAGATGCGCGTTTCACCAACTAAGTTGGCATATTGAGGACCCCAAATAGGCGTATTCAGGATGCCAAGCTTCAAACCCTGACGGTGTATGATTATGGCATCCAAACCCTCATCAGTTCAAAGGCTCCATTCAAAACTCTCGAACCAGAGCGATATAATAATTCGAGTTTTGGGACATTACCCAACATAAAATTTTGATAAATGAAGTAAATAAATCATTCAAAGTTAATTTATACAAAGCATAAACAAATTTTTTCATTATTATTCATTTTTGTGATTAGGTGTTCTGAGCAATATTCGAATGCAAATATTCTAACCGGCCGGATAAAAATGGTCGGTGTTAATATTATATATGTAGATATCAATTATTACATGACAAATCTGGAAAAACTCGTTAATTGTTAGTATATCCGATATTTCCCGACAAGTGCATAATACGATACATTTGAATGAATCCCAGCCTTTGAAATAAAAAAATCAGAGGCGTATTATAATTCATGATGTCTCAATGTTTCATTTTGATAGAAACAAGAAAAAAACTTACGTTGTGAACTTGATCTTCGGATAATATTTTCCAAAAATGTATTTTGCGGAGCGACAAGTCCCCTCCTCCCTCCAGCCATTTTGATGGGTTTTATATTGGTAAATACACGAACACGAATAAAAAACTAAATCATCTGTTATGCTTATGAAGTATCAAAAGTCATTGAATTTGAAGTGCGAATTTACAAATAAAAACTCATCCACAATCTTTATGAGCGCTTTTCCAGTGCATTTTCCACAATAAAAAAGGACACTTCTAGGACTTTGGTACACGTGCATTATTCGATCATATGAATACACCAGGTAATTATTATTATTTAAAGAATAACTATTAGCCGAGGGATTAAACATTCACAACTACTCTTCTCGTGATAATCTACGATTTTAGCATTACATATTGCGTCGAACTGTGTCATGTAACTAACGGGGTAAACACAAAGCCGGTGGGAAATAACCTACTGAAGGAAAATCGAAAACCATCACCAGCGCTCACCATGACGACGCAACGGAGTTTTCACGAACCAAGCGGGAATCGGATTTTGAAGCAGGACGGAACGGTGAATTCATGCATTGTGGTAGGGTTAGGGGAACCTAAGAAAACAACTAATGGGATTTCTTATCAAGGTTGACTGTATTTCAGGGTCACTCCAGAAAAAATTGGAGCAGAATGTCAAAATAAATATCTAAAAATATATATCCGCACTGTGATTCGCATTACGGTGATATTCTGATTTAATGTTTATTGAACGATATTTGAACAGCAATTGACAGGTAGTCAACATAAATTATATCTACCAGGGCATCATGAAGGTATATTATCTATTATCGAAGTGAATCAGAAATCATGAACTAACAATAGTACTAATATTTTATTATCCACTTATATATACAGGGTGTTCCTGGACTTCCTCTTTTCCTCTCGGGAATGTATAGATGGGGTCAAAATATCACCAGTACTTCATATAACTTTTTTTCCTAAAATCCTTCGTTACCAAGTAACGGGCCCTCGAAGTTACAAAATGAAAAATGTTTTTCTTTGAAAACATCACCACGGAGGCAGCTACGTCTACCTGCGTGACTTCCGAGTCCAGGATATAAATATAAAGAAGGAGGTGTTATCGAGTATATATGATTTAATTCAAAAAGGAAAGGATTAGTCGGAACAGCACTCAAGAAAAATCATTGGCAAACCGCGCACACGTGTTTCTGGCTACACCGCGCTGATGAGGCCAATAGTTTTTTTTGATGACATTTTTGGTACCAAGAAGACTTTATGAGCATAAGCGGACCAGCCCCAGAAAATTATTTCATATCCACTTATTAAAAACATATATACAGTAATTTCCGAATTTCAGGGTTTGATCAAGGTAAATACCAGGTTTATACACCGGTATCGTTGGTATTTTTGGTATAATATATTATCATTTCTGCTATTTTTATTTATTATGTTTTAAGAAATTGTAATTATTAGTTTTCTGCTAGTAGTTGAAGATGTGGTAATTTAAAGTCGAACATAATTAACAGCAAACTGCTAATCTCTATTCAAAAATTAAAAAATTTTTATGGCATCACAATTTTCGATTAATTGAAACTTAGTTTTTAGAGAACACGAATCGAAATAACAACAATGAATTTCATAACGTTGATTTCCTGACATTAGTTATTTAAATTTTCGGTATTGTGAATAATACAATTTCTGGAAAAACGACTCGCTCACTAAATGTGAATTGCGGCCAAGCACTACTGCGAAATTAGTAGAAAATTGAACTGTACGAATGAACTTATTTTCAATATCAAGGTTTATACAGGAGTAACCTCATTCGAAGGAAAAATAAATCAGTTTCTTCAAATACAGTACAGTTAAATACTGTACATATCAGAAATACACGACGGACTGTGGCTGCTCATCGTTCTGAGGTTCAACTCAGTACACCTCGAACTTCATTTTTCAAGAACTCTCATTTGGATAAGTGCGTTTATGTGGAATAAACTTCCTGACGTCCTGAGAACGTTTTTCCAAAGGGATTTAATCACCAGCGATTCAAATCCAATGTGAATCGCTACTTTCGCACAGGTACCTCTCTGAGAGCGTCTTAAGGATTTTCCTGTAGTGCTTGTGTTTAGTCCTTAAAAAATCTAATTAGTTTATTCTTAATGACAATTCACCATAAGGTTGCAACTTTCGACGCTGGTTCAACCTAGAAATAATTGAGATGGAATAGTTTCTTGCACAACAGAATTTGGTAGAACCCTTCGAGTGTTACCCTAAAAGAAGTTAAAGCTAGCAATTCACAGGATCAAATCAATAACGCTTGATCAAAGATTAAAGTGTGAAATAAACGTATTACTTTTGAGAATCCAATAATGAAAAAAATATTTAAATTTGAAACCCAGGGCAATTCTGCTATTAAATGAGTTTTCTGTCAAGTATATGTATCAATGATATTGCAATTAGTTGAAATTTGAAAAAAAATAGAGTGGAACTTCTTTCATTTGGTAAAATGAAAAAAAAAATATAAATATTTTCATCAGCTTGTTGCGTTTCTCAGGGATTCTCAAGAGAATGGATTTTAGAACATATTATAAAACCAATTAGTTTTTTGGTCATTTTCTCATTTTGTTCAGGAACTTCCCTAATAGTTTGAAGATTGGTAAAGTTACACCTCTCTATAAAAACAAAGACACTAATGAAATGTCTAATTAAAGACCATTTACAGTTCCTATGTCCCTGTTAGAAATCTTTGAATATGCCTTTTTGAATAGATTGAGTGCTCTCTTGGAAATAAATAATATTTTGCATCAGAATCCATAAATCCAAAATTACGGCCATAAATTCATTTTATCACAATATTATGAAATATATTGAGGCAGGCGAGTGCTCTGTTGGAGTGTTCAGCGATATAAGTAGGGCATCCGATCGACTGCGTCGAACATTCATTCTTATTAGCTAAGTTAGCCAAATACTGTATATAATAATAATAATAATAATAGTCTTATTTCCCACCATATATTACAGTTAAAAACATGTCCTTTAATGAAGATAAATATGATTAACAAAAAACAAAAAAGAAAATGTTCTGTTCAGTTTGAAAATATTGTTGATACAAATTGCGACATTGTAAGAGAAAGAACGTCTGTATATTTTTTTTGTGAGTCTAGGAATAGTAAGCAGTGTTTGACGGCGAATGTTCAGATTATGAACGTCTGTCCTGTACTTCAATTTTTTAAGAAGATAGGGCGCCATATGATGACGCCGTCTGTTATACATATTGAGCCACTTCAATTGTTTAAGTTTTTCCGATATCCGGCATCTACTCCATTCAAGCAAGGACTGTATATCTCATCGCAGTGGTTAAAGTGTGAGAGTACCAAAGAGTCACAGAGCATTTTTTTTACCTCCAATGACAAGTACTGTCTTTGCGTATAAATCAGCTTAAGAGATGAATATGCATTCCTCAGTTTATTCGTAATATGTTCTGTGAAACGAATAGATGTATCTATTTTTAGTACCAAATTTTTATGAGAAGATTTGATAGGTATTTCCGTATCACCTATTTTCAAGACGACTTGATTATTTAATGAGTGTGATATATTTTCTTTGCCAAATATCATGGCGACAGATTTTTTTGGATTGATTTTCAGAGCATGATGGTTTAATAATTTATGTAAGGAATCAAAATCGATGTTAATACAATTTATGACTATTGCCAGATCCGAAAAATTGAATGGAAAATATATCTGAGTATCATCAGCGTGAAAATGGTAGTTACAATATTTCAAAACGTTCATAAAATTAGAAGTATATAGTGTGAATAATAGAGGGCCAAGAATAATACCCTGAGGTACTCCACAACGCAACTTCATGGGAGTGGATTTCTCATCATTGATTTTTACAATTTGTGTTCTATTGTGCAGATACGAAGCCATCAGGGAGCGTGCTGAATTGCTGAATCTAAAGTAATGTAACATTGATAAAAGAATGTCGTGATCTATTAAATCGAATGCCTTCGTATAGTCAAGTAGAATTAGTATGCTCATTTGATTTTTGTCAGTTGCCTCTAAGATGTCGTCCAAAACATCGGCAAGGGCAGTTGCGCAACTATACCCTTTTCTGAATCCCGATTGTTTGTGTGATAGGATACTGGTAGTAGATAAAAAGCTACGAATTTGTGTTTCCATTATGCTTTCAATAATTTTCGACTAAGTTGGTAAAATACTTATCGAACGAAGATCACTGTATTCCATTGGTTGACTTATTTTTGGAATTGGGACGATTTTAGCAAATTTCCATGAGTTGGGAAAATAGTTTTCTGATAGACATTGATTTATTATATGGGTGATGATGGGTATTATAGGAGGGCAGCAGAGTTCAATGTTTGTTATATTTATGTCATCATTGCCAAATGCATAGGATTTTATATTTGATATTATGTCACATACATCTTCTTCAGAAACTTGTGTAAAAACAAAATCGCTTTCAATTTCATTTTTGATCTTATGGTTATAATAATAAATCAATTCGTTGTTAATGGGCATGCAATTTTTTGTAGACTCGATAAAGTATTTATTCAAGTTCTCTGCATTGCTCAAAAAGTCTGGGATTTCATAGTTTTTATTTTTTGTGATATTCAATTTTTTCAGTTCACGCCATTTTTCTTTGACTGTACATTTACGGAATTTCTAATTCAAATATGCTTTTTTTCTCAGCCTTAATTGCGTTCGTTGTGAAATTTCTCATCTGTTTATAAAAAGACCAATGGTGTGGTAGTTGACTCTTTTTAAATTTATGAAATGCTTTATCTCTAATTTTCTGCATGGTTTTGATAGTATCAGTGATCCAGGGCGCATATTTATCGTTTCCAATAGTGAAAGTTTTTGTGTGAGCATGATAATTGAAAAGAATAATAATATTCTCATTTAGTATATTCACTTTAGTATCAATGTCATCAGTTTCAAAAACAAGATACCAGGGGGTAGCCTGAAGATCTCTTTGGAAATTTTCTTTATTTATATTTTTCAAGTCCCTATACGTGATGTTTTCCTCAATATTACGAAACTGGTTATTCAATTCAAACTCACAGCATACTCTGTTGTGGTCAGATACCTGGCTGATTTCCACCCAAGAGCGATATTCATCAGATCTTAAATTTGTAATGAATAAATCGATGAGAGATATAGATGTATTGGCTATTCTAGTAGGGTCGTTGATAACTTGTTCAAAGCCGAATGACTCTAGAATAGAGTTAAATTGCTGGGTAACATTGGAAGTTGTGTCTAACATATTTATATTGAAATCACCGACACAGATGATACTATTGAAATTTGAAAATATATTTGAAAACATATCTTCTATGCGGTTCATGAATTCAACCGTACTAGAATTTGGAGGTCTATAAACATTTTCCACAGCTATTGTGAGTTTATCTAACATGATTTTCACCCAAATATATTCCACGTGATCATTACATTTACTACAGAGAAAGTCGAATTTCAAGTTATTTCTAATATATAAGCCCACACCTCCGCCCCTGGTGGGACGATTTCGAAGAACAAATCTATAATGGTTAAGATTAACAGTATCACTGGGAATGCCTGTGTGCAGCCAAGTTTCGGATACCCCAACAATATCACAATTTGCACCTATAACTTAATTTTTGAAATTTAAAAAGTGTGCCACCAGTCATCTTGTATTGAAATGATATATTTTTAGTTTCTTTTTAATTCAGATATTACTTGCTGCTATGATTTCAGTTGAAATGAAAAGAAACTGAGAGTGGGAAAATGAAATGATGAAAAGAATGAAGGATAGATTACAGAAGTAGACAATAAATACTTCAACTTCACTTGAGTGTACAAGAAGAAAATCATAAATCATGCGGGCATCAGCCCCGAAATATTGGAATATATTTTTGTGAATATAGTTATGATTGGAAAAAAAAAAGCACATGAATGTTGACATAAGATATGTTACACCTCACAATTGATATGCAAAAAAGAACCAATAAATCAAAAGTTACAGACTTTTGCGTTTATAGAGTTTGAGAAGCTAACTAGCTGATAAAAAATTCAAACCAAATAACCAATAATAACTCAATGGATTTAAAGAATATACATAACTATTGTTGAGATGAAGATAACATGGTGTATTATTCCCAACATACTAGTAATTTGGTCATACTATCAGGATCAAACTTAAACACTTGTCACCAGCATTCTATGAAGACGGTGTTTGGCTAAGAAATAAAAGTAAAGTAATTTGAACATTATAAGTCATCAAAGCAGAAACTACATGTAGAAGAGTATCAAAAAATTCCACATTGTCAAATTGAAGGAGCCTGCCAACTGAGGATTTAGTGACCAAGATGCTGAGATTACAACTTTGCTCCGATTACCGCACTAAGGTAAAATGCTTAATACGCATCCGAGCAACTTTGCGTATTTGGAGATTGTTTTGTATTTCCATATACTGTAATCGTATCAATTTAGGTTTCTATGAACTGGGAATATTAAAAGATGGAATTGTGAATACTGGGTGTTTTTGTTTTAGAGTTAGAATATTGAAGAAATGAGGTTGAAACATCTTTCAATTCATGTATTTGCTTTAATGAATTCGAATCATTTCACTACAATTTTCCATATTTGACAATATCTCTGGTGTGATCACTTGGACTCATTGTCGGATTTGCCTTGACACCCAGTTGGTCCGTGCCTAGAGCGGCCAGATTCCAGGTGCAGCCAATTCGTGACAAAAAATTCACTGATGATAACGAGAAACAACTACATGGACCTAATGGACGCAAATTATGGCCACACTACACCGCATCTATAAATAAAAATAATATTCCTTAAATCACTTTCGTATATTTTATGTATCAAATATAGGTACGTAACATAAAGCGTTAGACTCGATCATAAACGACACAACAGAAGTATTTGTTCGAAACGGTTTGAAAGGACCGTGATGAGTTTTTGAAGTGATAATTTCTTATGGGAGGCTAAACCACTTCGTTACTTAACGCGTTACAGTGCCAATCTGCCTGGCTCGCCTTCCTCTCACGCATACGTCAGCGGAAGGCAGGTTCCTCCTCTCTCGTCGGACATATGCTAAGCTTTTCTCAAGTTAAACAATTTCAATATTGAATAGTTCAACTCAGATCAGTTAGACAGAAGTTATCACTTCTGTCGGGCGTCCCGAAACGCCCACGTTTTTTTATATTAATGGATCGTGTTAACACTATGAGGTACTGATACATTTCCTTGCCGAAACACGAGATAACTTCAATGATTTCGAGAAAAAAACAGAAAAATTGCCTTTGTACAGGAATATGAAAGAGATTTTCGTCGCAATCGAAAGCGTTATATTTCCCGACGAGACTAATCCAGATGAAGAGGTGCATTAAAAAAATAGGCGCGAAAAGTTCAGAATCAGTACTCTTTTGGTAATAATTGATACATTGTTGGAAGAATTCAGAACACGACGTGATGTTTATAAACAACTTTACATTAAATATTATCTCCATACTAACCTCACAAAATTTGGCACGTCTGAAAGTCGAAGAAAATGGCAAAGCATTGCAAATGGTTTATTCGGAACAGTGCTGCCAGTTTATTGAAAAGGTTAAACCATTTTTTGGAATCCCATACTGTCATTTTGATTCAATGGTATTCAGAAGACAATTGTGAAGGGCCTTCTTCCGTTAAAAAATCATTTTTGAGTTATTTTCGGCAGTAAATCTACACTCGCTGTACATGATTCTTCCAATATTTTTAAAGAAATCAGTAATTGCATAAATAGATTCTAAAAAGAAAAAGAATTGTTCGAAAAATCGCAAAGAATTATAGAGGACGAATCCAAAGATAGTCAAGATCTGAAGAGTTAGAAAGAGCTGATCTCTTGGCAAGTAAGTTGTTCTCGCTGCAAATGGAAAGTGGTATGAAACCAATTTAAAACAAAAACTTCAAACTTCTGATCAATTCCATTCTGATTCAATTCCATAACGATCATTCAGAATACAAACTGAGTAGACGAAAGTTTTTTTTGTACCATTCAATGTTCATATAAACATATTTATTTCGAAAGTATTTTCCTTTCGTAATATTCAATGTTTATATGATATTAGCTAATGTCCACCAATACGGATGATAGTGCTCCATTTAAGTTTACCTCTTCCATCCTGTGAAAGATATCTGATTCAATTTCATTAGTTCGGTTTTCCATTTTCTAATATTATATAAAATGACTTGAAATCTCTAAAAGAACCGATACAAATTGAAAAGAATAGCTGAAAATAACAATTATATTAAGCAAAAAACAACCTTGAAACGAAATTACAGTGAAATGAAATACAAGTAAAAAATAGAAAAATTGAACTGGTTTCCCCTCGCTGTGTGTGTTTCTTGTACTCGGCAATGCGAACTTTCGATGTCCGATGGCCTCTTAGTTTCACCGATATAGGATTTTCTGCACTCACAGGGCATCCGGTAAATGCAATTTTCAGAATTGCAGTCCGCGTTAAGTGGCCTGGTTTCCGTGAGGCTACTAAGGATAGTGTTTCCGGATCTGATGCAAGTTCTGATGTTGTACTTGGACCCAATTCTTCTCATCTTTCCGATAATCCTCTGATGTAGGGAAGTGCAAGCACTGGTTGTGACGGCATCTCTTCCTTGCGAGGCTCTTGCTGTCTCTTAGCCAAAGTCTGTTTCACCATCGTTTTGGAGTAGCCATTCCGTTGAAGATCATTTTTGATGAGTTTCAAACCACTCCAACCTTGGCCACAAGAAACCCCGAGTCTGGTTGAGATACTTTGACGACACCTTCATTATATGGAACTATGGGAATACTGAAATAGACGCCTTCCTGAAACACATCAATAGCGTAAGACCTTCCATCAGTTTCACAATGAGACGGAAGTCAACAACGAATTGCCATTCTTAGGCGTGTTGGTGAAGAAGACTGACACTAAGTGGTAAGCATCTTCATACCGAAAACCCACTCACACGGGACAGTATCTGAACCATGAATCCAACAACCATCAATCGACTTGAAGAGGAATCATAAAGACCTAATTAGACTGTGCTGGGCTCTGTAATACGGAGGAAGGTGTCGAGAAGGAACTAGACATCATCAAAAATTATTTTCAACGGAATGACTATTCCAGAGCGATGGTGGAACAGACTTTGGCTAAAAGACAGCAAGAGCCTCGCGAGGAAGAGAAGCCGTCACAACCAGTACTTGCACTTCCCTACATCAGATGATTATCGAAAAGGATAAGAAGAATTGAGTCCAAGTACAACATCAGTACCTGCTTCAGATCCGGAAACACTATCCATAACAGCCTCACGGAAACCACGCGGACTTTCAAGAATCGTTTTACCGGATACCCTGTGAGGGCGGAAAATCCTATATCGGTGAAACTAAGAGGCCATTGGTAGTTCGCATTGCCGAGCACCAGAAACATACACAGCGAGGGAAAACCATCAAATCAGGAATACCAGAGCATGTTTGGACCCATTAACCTAACATCGAGTGGTCTCAAGCTAAAATCATACACACGGAGGAACACTGGCTTAGGAAGGAATTCAAAAGAGCTAGTGTAGAGATACGCAACATATAGAAACCCATAATCCAGCGAAAAATGGCCAACTCTCGCCAAACGGTAATCTCCCGCTAAACCGGTGATGTGGAAAAAGGAAAGATGAGATAAATGGAAGTACTCGAATGACTTATAAATAGTCGTCTTTCGGAGGAATTATTCCAGTCATCACCCGAAGACAATTGTGTATACTAACAATCGAAACGTCGTGAAATAACTTGGCTTGGAAACTATTAATTTTTATTTTTTTCTGTTTAATTGTTCTATGTTTTACTTTTTACTTACTTTTGCTTAATATAATTGTAATTTTCAGCTATTCTTTTTATTTTGAATTTGTATTGGTTCTTTTAGAGATTTCAAATCATTTTATATAATATTAGACGATGGAAGTCCGAACTAATGAAATTCATCACGAAACATTGTCAGTCACCTTCAAAGAAATATTCAAATTCAATTTCGTAACGAATGTATGGATTATAAACTGAATAGAGAAAAGTGTAGGAATGTAGACTTTTCCGGCTGGCTTGGTTTCCGTCTTCTTTTTTGGTTCAAATCTCCAAAAGTTTCAACTGCAACTGCGGCAGTCATCTTCAGTGATGTGGTCGAAGTACTCTTCTCGACGTATCAACTGAAACTTAAGCTCTCATTTCTGCCATATCATTAATAGTGTCGATTTTTCGCACACTTTCTGTAATGCCGTAAAAGGATCTTGTGTTACCCGTCGGACATTGCATGTTCAGCAACTGCATACTTTTCGTTCTGTTCCAATCGGCAACTCCGCTTGTGCTCGACTAGGTGGGTACCAATGCATTTTTTCGTCTGACCGAATGGAATCCTGTAAACTTCCACGGATTTGGGTTTTTATGAAATGAGAAATGATTTAACCATTGAGTCGAATTGTTTGATATGGAATAATAGGATCTTAATCCCTTAGCAATTGCGAGGTAAAATATTGGACAGTTTGCATCGTAGCCACATGGGTGTAGTGAATATGAAGGGTCTTGCGCGCTCCTATTTTTATTGGCCCGGTTCAGATGAAGAGATTGAAGATATTTGCAAAACTTGCGAAAATTGTTTAGTGACTGAGAAGTCGCCTGAAAAATCAATTTTGAACTCGTGGCCATGACCTACGCATCCATGGAGTATTTTAGGATCTTTTGTGAATAAAAATTTTTTGATAATTGTATGTGCTCCTATAGTAAGTGTGCTATCACTTCGTATAACCTAACTATTGAAGTTCTTAAAACATGCTTTGCAAGATATGGATTAATGGAACAGTTAGTAACAGACAACGGAAGTTCTTCTCGTTCTGCAGAGTTTGAGAATTTTTTATCAAAAAATATCCGACACATAACTATAACGCCATTTTATCCGGCATCTAACGGTGTGGATGAGAACTCAGTGGGCATAATCAAAAAGGCATTGAAAATCCACGGGGGAAGTGCAATAAAGTAACGATTAATGTGGCATTAAACAATTTTTTGTTTGACTATATCGTTCATCTCCACACTGTACCTACTACAAAATCAACAGCAGCAATTTTCCTTGGGAGAGAGTTACGTACTCGTTTTGATTTATTATTACCGCATAATCAACCAGATTTGAAAAATTATATTTACGAATCTCAAAATAGGCAAAAACACTATTATGAAGGTAACATATTTGTTCATTTAAAAACTGGTGAATATGTGACAGAGCGTGATTATAGAAAATCAAATACGAGTGAGTGGATTGAGACAGTTGTTTTGAAAAGCATAGGAAAATCTGTATATATTGTAACTATTCCTGCTTCACGAAATCCTCAATGGAAACGTCATTAGAATCAAATTAAAAAATATAATGTTGTAGAACCAAAATTGATTGACCGACGCGAATCAGTTGATATATCTCAAAATGAGGCAAATGATGTGTTAACCCCAGATACGTTTCAACTATCTGATATTGTTACAAATATCGATACATCGAAAAGTTTTGATGAAATAAAAAATACTAGACCTAAGCGGGTGGTAAAACCTTCAGAGCGTTTAGTTTTTTTTTATTCATAACTTTTTAGGAATGAGTCAAGATTATTTAGAGAAGAGATGTAATGCATTTTTTATAATTGTTACACTCTGTATAAGGCAGCATACTTGTACGGATACGAGATTACTTTTTATATTTTAACCTATTTTTGTGNTATTTTTTTTTCCTGATATCAATAAACATTGTATCTTCCTTGGGAAAATAAACCGTTTCTATTACTATTTTTTTTAGTTGTTGACAACGGAAAAGGTTTTTTTTTATACACATTTACCATATAAAGAAAGCTAAGAAGAATGATTTCATTTTTTCCATTTATTATTCAATTTGTATTTGTCAGCGGAGCCGTGTTGAAATTAATCGAGTCCCAGACACTTTGCTGTCTGGGTAGGATCTTTCTTGTGAAGACGAAAGGTTATACTTCGAAACCGCGGTCTGCAGGTGATCTACTTGAATAATTTCAGCATGGTCGTGCTGATGGATGAACGAGAAACATCTGCGAGACTAGCCTCTGGAGGAATCTTGCATAAATGTCTGACGGATATCAATATCCAGCGTGGTATTAGCCGGGAAAGTATTTGGTTTTTGTTACCGCACTCTACTGTGTAGTAAGTTGAGAGAGATTAATATTTCGATTTTTTTCTCGAAATGTTCATTTTCTTACACGTATGTATCTATCTCTCCTCAATAGTTTTCACTTTCGATTTCTGTTAGAGTTTTGATATATGGGATGTTTCTTCCCCGCTTCGGGCTTCGTTCACGAGATGGAGTTGTTACTAGTTAACAATCTTTCTCTCAGACGAAGGTTTCATATATGTAGCGGAACCGTGTTGAAATTAATCGAGTCCCAGACACTTTGCTGTCTGGGTAGGATCTTTCCTAAGCTGACGAGAGGTAATATCCCGAAACCGCGGTCTGCAGGTGATCTACTTTAATAATTTCAGCATGGTAATGCTGCTTGATGAACAAGAATGATCTGCGAGACAAATCTCTGTG
Source organism: Leptinotarsa decemlineata (assembly GCF_000500325.1). NCBI lineage: Eukaryota > Metazoa > Arthropoda > Insecta > Coleoptera > Chrysomelidae > Leptinotarsa > Leptinotarsa decemlineata. The sequence goes on from NW_019289663.1 coordinate 242,018, forward strand.
AAGAATCTTGCATGAATGTCTGTCGGATATAACTCAATATCCAGCGTGGTACTAGCCGGGGAAGTAGTTGTTTTTCGACAGACGTTTACCACACCCTACTGTGTGGGTAGTTGGGAGAGATTAATATTTTGGAATTTATATCGAAATATTTATTTCCTTATACTTATGTGTCTCTCCTCGACAGTTTTCACTTGTGATTTCTTTATGAGTACAAGTTACTGACTAATTCGACCCTTCAGTGGTTTAAATTACGCAGTAACTTTTTGGGGTGAACTTTTAAGTAGGTATGCTGTTTTTTACATTTCAGCAGATTCTCTACTGATTTAACTTCGTTTATTTTTCAGATTGTAGAAGGTTAATGACAAAAAAAACCGAAAGAAACTCCACAAAACTTCCACAAAAATGTTATTCGAAGACTATTATCATTCAAAAAAACTACTTCGAAACCAAATTTCTTGGATCCCTTCTCCGCATAAAATATTGCGTCAAAAACTGTCGACCTATGGCATTTTTGATAAAGAAATAATAAAGACATTCAATAAATTTCAATCATTCATAGAGAGAGTGAATTCACCTCAAGTGACACTACTTGACAATGTAAAGTTAGTACTTGAATTTTCAATGTTGTTTACATTTGGGAATCAATTGATATTAGGTGAAATATTTTTTTTACATTATGCTCCATAAATCAGAGCTCTGAACAAAGTAGTCGCGATAGATTTCGATTCTTGCACCACCTATCAACATGTCAATATGTCAATTTCATTTCTCTCGTCGAGTGATATTTGATACAGTTTACAAAGATACAGTCATTGTCTATAATAGACGATGATACAGTCTAAGAATACAACGCCAATGACAAAGCCCATATATTGTCCAAGAATTCACTTAGACAATTGCCCATAGAAGCTCAGAACTGGCATTTTGTACCGTGAAATTGTTAGTTGTTACCTTGTCCATCAGAGGGCAATAGCATTACGATGTCAATATTTAATGTGAGTATCAACAGAACTGGGTGGGTCCATGTAATTCATCATAATGTACTCCATCATAACATCAAAAAAGAGAAATCGCAATGCATCATAACGCTACAAGATCATAATCGTAGGTAATATATGGAATACGTAATGCAGAGAAACGTAAGCCGTCATAATCGCAATTCATCATAACGTAAAACAGCAGAACGTACTTTATCATAAAGTACAAATTCATAACGTACTTATAGAAACGTTAACCAATCATAATCGCAATGCATCATATTCACATTGTATCATAAACTCAAGGTATCATATCGCTAAAGCATAGAAACCATAATGTACAGAATCTGTATTTCATCATAACCGTAATGAATAGAATATGTAAAGTATCTAACGTAATCCATCATAATTTGGTTGCGCGCGCATCAAGTCTATCTCACAATAACTTACTGGTGTCACAGTCGATGGGCCGAACACAAAAATATTCTAAGCAGAATAACCATCATATTCTTATCGGAAATTTGCTATACTACGTAGGGTGGAATTTATTTCATTTCATATTTTGAATATAACCAAAATTATGTCGATTTAATTGATGCTTCGAACTAATATTGATTGTGATTGTGGCTCACCGCCGTACTGTTGGATAATATTGCTTTGAAGTGACGTCACTCCCACCGGTTTCTTGAAATTGTTTGAAGGGCAGTTTCATCAAAATATTTGCCAAGAGACACGGGTTAATTATAACTTTTTGCTTTCTGTCTGCCCTATTCGCGAAATTTGTTTCCACTATATTTGGCATCTGCCAAATTCCACAAGCGACCATAGTGTTTAAGTGAATTGTTCTTCAATTTTGAACAAATTGTTGAAGATTTCGAAAGTTGAAATGGGGTTTTCAGATATTTTGAACTACGCAGACATTGCCATTTAAAAAAAAAGGTCCCTAATAACTATTTTATGGTCAAAATTAAGTTTCTAAGGAATCTAGGGAATTTTGTGTGTTATGTTTGATTTCTAGGGATATTTGTGACATATGCTGTGCCATTCACCAATTTCACAGGGCAACCGTTCAATGTTCATTTTTGGGGATGAATAGAATCATTAGAATCTCATGAAGTTTCTCATTTCCAATTGATCTGGAATAATTTTTACCATCATTGAACGAACATCTAGTATCAGTAACAAGCCTAGCAGTTTACGCAACCAACAGAACAAACAGAAAAAACTAAATTCTGTCTGATCAATTATGACCAAAACTAATATATATATTGTATATATTTTCAATTTGTATAAACAATTATATAAAAATTAGGACTATTGAAGCGATAGAGGTTTTTCATGGAAAAT
>NW_019289663.1:244647-299015 GCF_000500325.1 Leptinotarsa decemlineata
TACATTAAAAGTTGAGAAAATCATAGTAGATCACCAACACTGTTTCTTCTTCACTACAATGATTTTCTCAACTTTTAATGTAGAATTCCAAGCAAATATGGATACTATAAAACCCCTAATTAAATTCAACAAATTTTTCGGGACCAGTAGATTTATGTACATCAAAGTTATATATAGAAAAATTAGTAACACTGGTCTCTAGAAAACTCTAAATTTCTCAGAAATTCAGGCGATTCAGATTAAGGTATTAACGTATGATCTCTTGTAAGTCGATGTGAAGCTAGGCTGATAAGCTCCTCTTTGAACATTGCTTTACGCAGGGTACAGGTAGTTGATGTGAAAATAATTATCAAATAGAGCATTGATAGAATTAGAATTAAGAATGCAGTCACATAATGCTTTATTTTCTGATTTTGATGAAGTTCAAACTACAATAGAAATGTTGGTAGACGAAATTGACTTGGAAAATAAATTGAAAATCAGGGAAGAATTTGATGTTACTTTTCATAAGGTTATAGCCATTTGCAAGGAAGTTTTGGGTGGGTTCAATGTAAATACTAATGACAATTTAAATGATAATATGAATCACACGTTGAAAGGTAAGACCTCGTTAATCCTTAGCTCGCACAAGTTTCGACTTCTGAGGGTTGTCGTTCGTAGGGGTGCGACAGCTGAAATAATTTTTGAATTTTCCCCTAATTAAACTCAACAAATTTTTCAAAACAAGCAGATTTATTCACTTCAAAGGTATACATAGAAAAATTAGTAGCACTGGTCTCTTGAAAAATCTAAATTTCTCAGAAATTCTGGCGATTCAGGCATATATCAGATTAAGGTATTAACAGATGATCTCTTGTAAGTAAGTCCATGTGAAGCTAGGCTGATAAGCTCCTCTTCGAACATTGCTTCACACAGGTACAGGTAGTGGATGTGAAAGCCTTCTATGTTGAATTGCTCTTCTCAAATTTGTTAGCGATCGCTCTGATGCATTAGAAAATCCAACTTGACATTCACTTTTCTGTGTTGAATGTCTGAATAAAACATACTTCCTATTTTCATTCAGCAATAGATGGAATCTAAATAAAAATAACGTATTGTAAACAGATGAATTAAAACTCTGATAGATATGTAGTGAAACCGAAGCATTAACTCAATATTTTCAGTAAGTATTACTATACACAAGAATCTTTCATGATAGAGGTGATGATTGTACATCAAGTTATACTAATATTTATATGTTAATTAAATGCAAAAAACATTTCAATTTTTCGCCGAATTCAGAAAAAATATTTATTGAAAGTATTTTTCACCTTATTTAAAAATCTTTCGCTTTCTATGTACGTCTGAAAGTTCTTGAAACATTGAACAGATATTTTTTTCAACAATCTTACCTACATGTTTTCTGAAGATATCTGAAATATATTTAACATCAGTCGAGTCCAAATCGAATGCACTCACCTACATACGTTTTTTTTCAATGACTGTTTTGGTTTTGATAATAATTGGATAGATTTAAAGTATTGTATCAATGTGATGAAATTACTAACCTTATGCACATATCGGAGTCCTTGATTTGGAACCTTGACACCAACAAAGTCTCACTTATTACAGAACTCAAAGTTCTATTAATAGTTTTGTAACTTGGTATTTTATTAATTTTGTTTACACAAAATAATTTGGCACTACCATTACTCACTTTCATGTCATTCTACAGCCATATCAACAATTTGAAAACTTCAGAGACAAAATAGTGGCAAATAAATGGATCTAGAATATATTCATGATAATAACCTTGAATAATTTTCAAAGTTTAAAGAAAACACAGATCGAGTCAACCAATAGCAATGGCCGATGGCGAATGATTTTATGGTTCAAATGGGTCTCAAGGCAGCCAACTGTCTCAAAATTTCACTCAACATTATAGTGCAGAATTATGAAAAATGAGAAACAATAAAATAATAAACTGGAGTACTTCATCAGTATCATAGGGCTCTTCTTAGATCTTCAATGAGTTCAAAACTTCAACTTCAGCCATTATTCCCACGTAGTATAAGCAAGCGCATGGACTATAGGGTTATGACAAAGTACGTTATGATACATTACGTTATGATACAGTACGTTATGATGTTTTACGTTATGATGAAGTACGTTATGACACGTTACGGTATCTATCGATTACGAATATGATCGTTTGATGTTATGATGCATGTTTATAATCGAATGATATTATGATGCGTTAGCGTTATGACGGAGTACGTTATGAAAAAGTACGTTTTGATGAAGTATATTATGATGAATTACGTTATGAAACTGCGATTTCTATCGTTTGACGTTATGATGGAGTAAATTTCTATGTATTACGATTTCTATCTTGTACATTATGATGCATTAGGTGTTCCCAAAACGGGTAAGGTAGCTAGTTGCTAGTATAGCAGTCGCTGACAACCAGTCGGCTGGATCATATCGAAGTAGGGATGTTCACCAAAATTGAAATAATTAAAAAAGCCGACTAGTTTGTCAACGATTGCTACCCAGTTCTGTTGTTAATCACATTAAATACTGACATCGTACTTCCATCGCCCTCTGATGGTCAGGGTATGTATTAAACATTTTACGATACACGAATATGCCAGTTCTGGGCATTGTAGTTTTTGATACAGTGGCTGATTCAAAGTGAGGAATGCATTTCTTCATCAACTTACCTACAAAGAGAAATGGGCAATTGTCTTTTATCTACTACTTCCTAGATGTCCCGAGTCCTAGATGTCCCGATGGATACAGTCTTTGTAAGTAGGGTAGTCTATGTACAAAAATACAGTGGATGATTCAAAGTGAGAAATTCCTTTCTTCATCAACTTTCCTACAGAGATAAATGAGCGATTTTAGCTAGTGCTTCCTAAATGTCACGGGTAATATTGGACAATGATATCCTTTGACAATAATATAGTCTTTGCAATGTCTATACGTAGGATAGTCTATATACTAAGATACAGTGGATAGTGGATGATTTAATGTGAGAAATCCCTTTCTTCATCAACATACCTACAGAGAGATGGGCAATTGTATTTTAGCTACTACTTCCTAGATGTCACGAGTAGTCCGTAGAAAATTGGAAATTGAAAACTAATTCATGGATGAAGGAAATAAATACATGTTTTTTGAATGTATGATTTGAATACTTTTGAAATTAATGACTAGACTAGATCAATAACCATTCAGAAACTCTCATAGAAGTTTATGTTTCACGCTTAGACTGTTATTGTCCTTTGAAAAGAAAGAAGTTGAGGAACAGTCGATTGGTTGAATAGTGTGACAGAGAAACGGAAAATGAAATCCTGCTCTTTATAACAAGCTTCTTTTCGTCAAGTTCCTGGAAAATTATAAAAAGTGATAAGCATAANATTACACGAAGGAAAAAATGTATTCGAAACAACTACTCTCTTATCAACTTCGAAATATACGATAATCACTTTCTTCCACAATCAGTTTGTACCACAAATATCCATTAAAGAATTGAAATTGATATCACCAACATTGATTGAAACTACACAGTATGTATTGGTAGCATTAAGTTGTAATGGTATGAAGGAAATGAGTGATTAATGTTATATCCAAAACGGTTCTCATATGATGATAAGAACAGTGTCTGGCTCCGAAACTTCGACGTTCATCATTGAGGATGACATTTTCATCAATACTGCCAAATATCACATTGTGTAGTATTTTTATGAATGACATTTCTTCCAATTCCATAACGAATGTTTTTAGTACAAACCGAATGGGAAAAATTGAAGTGAATCATATGGAAGTTGTTGTTTCGAAAGAACTTTTTTCTTTCCTGTAGTTCAATGTTCATATGAAAGCAATGGATTCGAAGCGGTTTTATTTTCCAGTTTGTATAAAAAATAACCTCCTGTGTTTACTCTGTACACATCTTCATAACAGGTTTTCATTGCAATGATTCTGTTTCTTCCTTTTTTTTTGAAAGCATCTTATTTCATTGGTCAATGATGTAGGAGTATAGAAAGCCAACAAGCTTTGTTCCCCAAGGAATTAATTTTTTGAGATAAAGATATTGAGCTCTCATCCTGATATGAAACTGAGTTTGTTACTGATTTAGAATTACTGTTACTGATGTAGAATTCTGTCGCTGAAAACTTGAAACTGAACGAGTTTAGGGTTTCTTCTCTGTCGGTGAACAAACAGCAGCAATGAAAGAATTGCGGATTCTTAATGGCTGCAGTGAAATCAAAAAGGGTCAAAATGTCATTTTCTTCATCCATTCTTTATCACAAAAAATATGCCATACACACGAAAGAAATATGCAGGAATACAAGAATGCCTGAGAAGCAGCAAGAGTAGGTATTTGATGAGTGATACCTAAATACTCCTGACCATCCAGTTTTTATTCCGGTACACTATATTCACCTTGACACCCACACCAATAAGAAATACCTTAATTTATGATGAAACCTCAAGTTGATGATTGCAAATTGGATAAGACACTCATCAGGGCCAAATTTGCACGAATTTCATTCAAACAATTATTCCGTTCAAGCTTTCGTAACAAAAAACTCAACAATGAGCAATATTTTCAGGCTCACACAATTCATTGAGCAACAGCAAAGCCACAAACCAATTTTTGGGCTGGTATAATATATGAAACAATAAATGACATTTGCGTAGAAAAATGTGAATTGAAGTAGATGACGTTCAACCACATTTCATCAGAGATGGTGTACAGGAAGGTGTGGCAACCTCGTTTCTCAGCTCTGAACCCTTCTGAATTTTCATTTTGGGGCTACATGAAATACGAGTAGTTTGAGTTGTTTATGTGGTACAAGAAATACGAAATAATCTGCCAGCATTTAATAACCTTTAAAGAAATGTAATTTAACACTTCAGACATTGCATTAGAGCTGAAAAGAGGCATTTCGAGCATTTCATTTGAATATTTTTCTCGAATTATATTATATTTTTTTTATTTAATTGAGGAAAGGAATATTTTTTTGATGTTAACCTTAGGGAAAACGAACTGCAAAATGTACAAAACAAAATACATATCTCCAAGGCATATTTTGATACCTCATAAAAAGTTACTTTATATTTCGAACCAATCGTAATAACTGAGATCACAGTAAAAAGTATTTCTTCTAAAGAAGATCATAGGTTGCTTTGAAATTTTTATCTCTATTGGAGAAACTATTACTTCATGCCAACAGCGCCATGTTCCATAAGAGAATCACACTTTTTTTAACGAAGAAATCAAATTTCTTGGCCTTTCAACGACATCATTCGTTTGATTATACTATTGCGAAAATGAACTATTTTGAATCAAGAAAATATAATATCATCTCAAAATCTACCAGCTATTTAAAGAGAAAAATAAACTGTTTCAAATGGAGAGCAAGCAATATCACTTGATCTGAAAACATATTGTTTGTTTGAATTCAAAACTTTATCTCTTCAAATAACTCAATTCGTTTATAACAAGAGTTTTGTGAATCTATATACAAAACTATATTATGATCGACTGAAGATAACAGAAATTTTGCATAGAATAAACAGGATTTCTTTTAAAGAAGTATTTCATTCATTTCAGTTTGCATGAAAACAGTGGATGTTTTTATAGTTTCATAGTTTTACCTTTCTAGATATTTGAAATAGTGGCTAAGGATGATTTGCTGATTTCTTCTTTCGTTTCAGAATCCAAGTGATGTTCCGGCAATTGTGGATAAACAAAAGCAGAATGCAGAACTTGATAGACGATAGTAATTTTTTTTTAATGTTATTTACCAGAATGGCACCTAGTTTTAAAAACTTTATTTGTGTAAAATTAGAGGAAGTCTTAGTTTTCGGACAAATACTTGCCTCATCTTGCCACTTTGTGAAAATGTGGGGAGAGAAGGGTTCGACTTCGAACGTCAAATGTTCCGTTGGATTCACCTCCCCAATACATACACTTTTTGAACTCTGTTCACTCTTCACAGTGAAAAGTGATTGGGCATCTCTCTTGAAAATGCCAACCACCCGTGATGGCAAAACGTCTAGAACATCTCGCAATACATGTCGGCCTATTAACCCGCAAAACCATCATTCAAACAACGATGGCCGTAAAAGGCTTTCACAATTAGCATATACTTAGATTGTATAAAAGGGTTGCATTTTTTAGATAGTTAGGTACTCAAATTTATTTCGTCTACAGAAAATTCACTGGTATGAAACTAACTGTTATTAGTCTGTTGAACAATCACCTTATCAACATATCTTGCGGTTTTTATATTTGTAACCTTGTATTTTGAGAAGATTCTCAGATGAAAATGTTTGGCATTTCGTCAAAAGTAAGTAATAATCAAAAAGGGCCCTGTACTGTAATAGCAAGGTTTGTATGAATTTTTTAAATGTATTGCTGGAAGCTACGTGTAAATACTGCTGCCATATTTCAAGTCATCAGGACAAGAATTTGATCCCGAGGACTTCGTCATTCCAGAAGATGAGACTGATGCAGACTGGCAACTCCAGTTCGAGACATTTCGTGAGTATGATAAAATAAGGATATACGCAGAAACACATATTTTTCAGATGGTATCTTACATGTAATTGATCGAGGATGAGAGCATTTTTCAGAAATATGTCATATTTTATTGAATTTAGAACCTCATTTGCATCAAAAATCTCTAGAATTTTCATGTACATATATTTTTGTGAGCCAAAAGCTTGATGTGGACGAAGGAAAATGTACAATGTATGGTATGGCCAATAGTCTGTTCACCTTGTCTTTTGAGTTTGTACAAAAGTAATTTTGATATTTGTAATATTATAAAAAAGTCATTGTTAATATTTGGTTTCATCATCAGGAATTCTATGAAAAAATAATACTTCATACACAAATTTTACGTTTTCTGGTAAATCCCAGCCGGTCCTATTATTATTACCTAACCTACATCTTTAAGAAACTATTGATCTTTCACAAATCATGGGAATGGAAATTAACTCTTACTAATCATTTGTACTTTTATTTTAAGAAAGATGCCACAAGTTTCAATGGTAATGATTATACAACCCACTTTACTTTTACTCTACAAAAGTTCACCTAACAAATTGACCATATTCACTGTTGTCATATTGCCATGCGACAATAGAACTAGCGTCTAGCGACCACAACGATACTTTGGCTGCAAAGCTTCTTGACAGCTTTGGTTCTCTTCTATCATTGAAAACACAAAATCCGTTCTTCTTCAATAGAAAACACCACAGACGCTATCATTTACTTGTTTTCAACATTTTTGAGCAGATAAACTATGATTTTTCAATAAAAATCAAAAAACCAAAGCTGTCAAGATGCTCTGCAGCCAAAGTATCGTTGTGGTCGCTAGACGCTAGTGACAGTAGAGAGCTATGTTGAGTACGTCGTACAAGCCGCTTTCCAAGTTTCGTCCATGTTGCCAACCCACATTCTTCATGGAAAACCTCTATCGCTTCAATTGTGTATAAAAATTGAGAGTATATACATGCCATATATTAGTTTTGGTCACAATAAGTCATCAACACTGTTTCTTCTTCACATCAATGATTTTCTCAACAACTTTCATTATAGTATTCCAAGCATATATTGATACTACAAAACTCCTAGTTAAATTCAACAAATTTTTGAGACCAGCAGATTTATATACATCAAAGTATTATATAGAAAAATTAGTAACACTGGTCTCTAGAAAAATTTAAATTCCTCAGGAATTCAGGCATATATCAGATTAAGGTATTAACATATGATCTCTTGTAAGTCGATGTGAAGCCAGGCTGATAAGCTCCTCGTTGAACATTGCTTTACGCAGGTACAGGTAGTGGATGTGAAAGCCTTCTACGTTGAATTGCTCTCCTCAAATTTGTTAGCGATGGCTCTGCTGCATTAAATTTAACATCAGTTGAGTCCAAATCGAACGCAAATCACTAAATTAAACGCATACTCTACAGATTTCAGGATTGTACTCACTCACCTACATAGGTACGTTTTTTTTTCGTGANACTCTACAGATACAGATACTGCCAGAAGGGTACTGAGTTGTATCTTCGCTAATAATAGTCTCATCATTGCTAAACTGCTGAAAGTCGGAAATGAGGATTTTTTTTTCGACGTGCCGTCTCAGTCTTATGACAGCGTCAAGGTGGTTATACTGGAAGATTCCAGAATCTCTTCTAACACCGAGAAAATTCTTCAAGCGGAAATAGCTGGACCTGGCGGCTTGAGTACAGCATTGATAGAGCCATCCAACAGCTCTGAATCAGGAATTATCGTGGCCAGATCCCTCGTGAATGGTAACAATCAGGCCGTTCCAGTAAGAATAATCATTCCAAATAATAAGAGGGCGACTCTCAAGAAAGGGCAAGTAATAGGCACTTGCGAACCTATCGTGAAAATTGCCAGAATCGAAGAAGAAGTCCCTCCACAGCGTGCTCAACAACCCTCAAAGGAACTCATAGACTCTTTCAAGGAGACGTGGAACCATCTGTGATTAAGAACTATGCAAGGTCACCAGATTCGTCAAGGAAGAGAACGATATGTTTGTGAAGGGCAAAATCACTGGTCGAACGGATTTAGTTCAACATCGCATCGATACTGTAGATGCCAAGCCCATACGTCAACCACCGAGACGTCTTTCCTTCGTAAAGCAAGACGAAGCTGCATCCATTATTAAGAACATGTTGGAGGAAGGAGTAATCGAGGAATCAAACAGCCCCTGGATGTCACCTGTTGTGTTTGTGACTAAGAAAGATCAGATCGACGAGGAAGCTTGATGACGTTACCAGAAAGGACAGGTACCTTCTCCCTAGAATAAATGACACCCTGATCAACTTGGTTCTCAACATTAGATCTGAAAAGCAGCGGATATTGGCAGGTGGTCGTTCGCCCCGAGGATAAAGAGAAGACTGCCTTTTCCACCGGCAATGGATTATAACAGTTTAAGTTTATGCCGTTTGGATTATGCAACGCACCCGCAACATTTGAACGCTTGATGGAGTTGTAGTTGAGTGAACTTACCCGGTAAATATGCTCAGTCTATCTTGATGACATTATAGTCACCGGAAAAAGTTTTGACGAACATCTGTCAAATTTGAAGGGTGTTTTAACAAGGCTACGGAATGCTCATTTGAAGATCAATCCCAAGAAGTGCTGCCTCTTTCAGGAAAAGGTGAATTTTTTGGGACACGTTGTGTCTTCAAAAGAAGTTGAAACAGATCCAGAGAAAATGAAGGCAGTGCAAGAATGGCCAACACCGAAGAGCAAGCACGACTTGAGAAGCTTCCTTGGACTCTGTAGCTATTATCGGAGTGTCGTGAAGGACTTTGGAAAAATCGCCGCTGCATAGCTTAACTGAAAAGAGAACAGTTTTCGTTTGGTCTGCAGCCTTTGCTGCCCTGACGAGACATTTGACCAACGCACCGGTCTTGGCGTACCCAAAGGCGTACTGGACACGGATGCATCCCAACATGGAATAAGAGTAGTACTTTTCCAGGTACAAGAGAAAGAGGAAGTCGTCATCAGCTATTTCAGTGAATCCCTGGGAAAGTCCGAAAGAAAGTACCGCGTTTCTAGAAAATAACTCCTCGCAGTGGTCAAAGCGGTGTATCACTACCACTCATTTTTATATGACCGTAAATTTTTGAACAACTTCAGAATACCAGAAGGACAAATAGCTAGGTGAATCGAAAAGTTACAAACTTACGACTTTGGAATTCAACACCGAAAATGAAAGAGTCACGGAAACGCAGATAGCCTCCCAAGAAGACCATGCCTGACATCTGGATGCAAATTTTGCCAACGCCAAGAGGACAAGGATACCTAGTTACCAGAAGAAGAACTTCCCACCAGACGTGATAAGGTAGCGGGCAGATACTCCTTTATGGACAGCTGTGATAGGGAGATAAGCACCCCTACCTTCCGCCGCTTCGGGTTCCCTCTGACCCGGAGGGTGGCTATCTGTAAGGGTCCCTTGTCCAGGGATACGGACAGACAATTTGAGAAATCACCTGACCATGGTGTGGTACGGTTGTTAACAGCCTCTGAGGGTGACACTACCTTCCTGACGAGGTAAGACATCATCGTAGCGCAGAAGGAGGATCCCGTCATGAAAACTGTACAAGAATGGATTGCCAAAGGAGCGAGACCAGAATAGAAAGAGTTTTCCAAGCACGGCTAGCAGGAAAAGGGTTACATCTCGAATAGTCATGGTACTCCATGACTATTCGAGATGACCCACTTATTCGGAAATGGGAAAGCCCGGATGGAAGAACCCACAAATTCCAGATGATCCTTCCTAAGACGTGTATCCCGAGTATCCTCGAACAGCTTCACAATGGTCGCACTGGAGGGCACTCACTAGAGTGCGTGAGTGCGTGAAAGGTACTATTGGGTCAATTGCCCTCGAGACGTGGAAGAGTGGTGTAAGCGCTCTGACCTGTGCTCTTCGAGAAAGGGTCCGAAAATGAAGCAGAGAGAAAAGTTGAAACAGTACCTCAGTGGGTGCCCTTTCGAGAGAATCGCAGTTGATATTTTGGGACCACTCCCTATGACCACATCCGGTAGTAAGTACCTTATGGTTGTGGTGGACTACTTCTCCAATTGGCCTGAAGTAGTAGCCTTACCCATCCAGAAGTCCTGTTGCAGAACGTAATTGCCAGACACGGAGTACACGAAAAACTACACTCGGATCAGGGCCGTTGGGAATAAAGAACACAAGAACAACTGCTCTCCACCCACAATCCGATAGAATGGTCGAGAGGCATAATCGCACCATCAATAACTACCTCTCAATGTTTGTCTTCGAAAATCAAAGAGACTGGGATAAATTCGTTCATCTTTTTCTGTTGGCATACAGGAGCTCCCAACATGACGCGACAGGTTATACACCATCCATGTTGTTAACTGGTAGGGAACTGAAGCTTCCGATAGATGTATTGTGTGGCAGTCCTTTCGATGAATCTCAAGACGTACCTCTTTCAGAGTATGTGAATGATCTGAAGGAGAGATTGGAAATTGTACACGAGTTTGCCAGGACCAAATTACAGCTTTCCAGCGACAGAATGAAGGTAAGATTTGACAAAAAGTCGCTGTCAGTGAGCTTCAAGGAGGGCAATGCAGTGTGGCTCTACCAACCCCAACGTCGGAAAGGTTTGTGCCCCAAGTTGCAGAGACCATGGCAAAGACCTTACTTGTTAACCAAAAAGATAAACGATCTGGTGTATAGAATCCAATTGTCTCTCAGAAGCAAGCCTAAAGTTGTCCACATAGAGAGGCTGAGTCCTTACATGGGTCGTGATGTCCCCTTTTGGAATGTTGTTCGGGGCGAACAACCTCAGGTAAGGGGGTAGTGTTGTAAATCATGCCCGAAAGAAAATAACACCGGCCGTCGCTGGTAGCCATAAACCAGACGTGACGTGGCTAAGAGAGCGCGAGTGTACGATGATTCCCTGCTACCCTGGAAGCAGCGAGAATAATGCTGCCGATTTCGGCGGAATTTTGGCGAAATGTCTTCAACATTCGATTACGATATTTAAAGGCTAGCTGCGAGCATATAAAACGTTTTCTTCAATTCAGGATTGGTTAGTTACAAAAATAATTTTAGGGATTTCTGTAAAATCTACCAGAAATATAAAAAAAACAAATATATATGATACAGGATACGCAAAGTTCATCACCTCAATGGAATGGATTACGAAAAAAAAAGTACGATTTGCGAAGGGATTAAGACATAAAAATAGGAGAGTTGGAAGTGTTTGAAAAAAAATATATAGACGAACAAATTAAAATTTACCATAATGATTGGTTTTACAGAAACCTCTAATACATCCATACAAATGAGCATTTACATAGAGGAAACAATGTCTAGGAAAGATACGGAATGAATGTTTTGTTGGGAATTTTGGGAACAAACATACTGGGTCCTTTCTATTACGATTATCATTTGAATAGTTAAATACATCTAAATTTTTTGTCCGATGATTTTGATGACTATTTAGATTTAGATGAATTGCCACTGAACACCAGCTGTGAAAATCAATATTTTCAACAAGATGGCGCCCCTTCCCATGGTACAGCAATAGATAGGGAACATTTAGATGCAATATTTCCAATAAAATGGATTGAAAACGACTGACCAATTGCCTGGATAGCTCGATGTCCAGACCTTACTCCTTTGACTTGTATCGTCTGGGGATACATAAAGGATAAAGTTTTTTCGGCACCTAGTACAGATATCCAGTATCTCAAACAAAAAATGAAAAACTCATGTTATAGCATTAGGTACACCCATCATGCTAGAAAATTGCCCAAGAAATTGTATGGACAGACAACTTATGTACATTCAACAGGAGGTCAAGGATTCGAGCATCCGATGTAAATTGCCATGTAGAAGTAATTTTCTGTAATGGTTTTATTGTTCTCCAAAATTCATTATAAAATAAATAATTTTTCTGTTTGATTGTTGTCACTGATTATGCTAGTTATTTTAAATGTAATAAATAAGTGTGTAAGTGTGATATACCGCTAAATTTAACGTTTAATCAAATATTTACTGTTACATCGTTATAGTACACATCGAATACAATAAAACTTTTCTTTTCATTTTTCAATAAAAATTTTATTCGTAAAAACCAAAAAGATAAATCTTTAGTTTTTCCTGTATAACTCGAGAAGGGCGAAAGTCATGTAAATTTTTTTTGGCCGTTGAAGGTTCCAAACGATACCTACCTGTCTCCCATATAATCGTCTTCATATCTGTTACGGTTTAGAATATAGCAATAACATGATGAAAGAAACGGCTTATATATTTATTCGTACTCAATATTTTGTGTAACATATGGTAAATATACTTACTGTATTTGTGAATCCCTGCATTCAATAGGTATGTATTTGATGGTGATATACATTGACCTACATTGCCAATCATTCTTCATATATCTACATGGTGGTTTATAATCTGTGACGAGACTGCGAAATATAAATATTGAAAGATCCATCGAGTTAACTGGATGCTGGATGAGTGATCCTAATCATATGTGTATAAATTATAAATCTTCATATATCAGTCCCAAATATCCAATCCCTCAGCAATATAGGTATAAGTACTTTCAACTAGTGAGTAATAGGTATTTAGTGAGAGAAATGGTAAGAAAATAAGATGTGACCAACAAAAAATTTGGTGACACTTTAAACATCGTAAAATGCAGTGTAACCTGCTGATACTACATGGTGGGGGAGAACGGAGTTGGAAGTCACTTTTTTGGCTTTTGAATTTTTAGTGCCCTTTTTTATAAATTATCAGTGATATTTAAAGTGTGACTTTTAACTCCGGGCCGGGGATGGTTAACACAGTATCTGGGGGCAGGTAGTCACATAGGTAATTCAGGTGTATAAAAAACATTAAAATGAATATTTTCAAAATTATAATTAATTATACCAAGAAAAAAAGAAAAAAAGTGTCTCATTTGTAGGAAAAAAACATATTGGCTCCAAATAAATAACTTCCTTCTGGTACCTAAAATACCAAAAATATCCGGGTCCATGTAATTCATCATAATGTACTCCATCATAACATCAAAGGAGAGAAAAATCGCAATGCATCATAACGCTACAAGATCATAATCGTAATATATAGAATACATAATGCAGAGAAACGTAAGACGTCATAATCGCAATTCATCATAACGTAAAACAGCAGAACGTACTTTGTCATAAAGTACAAATTCATAACGTACTTATAGAAACGTTAACTGATCATAATTGCAATGCATCATATCCACATTGTATCATAAACTCAATGTATCATATCGCTAAAGCGTAGAAACCGTAATGTACAGAATCCGTATTCCATCATAACCGTAATGTATAGAATACGTAAAATATCATAACGTAATCCATCATAATTGGTTGCGTGTGCATCAAGTCTGTTTCACAATTGCTCACTGGTGTCATAGTCGATGGGCCGGACACAAACATATTCTAAGCAGAATAACCATCATATTCTTAGCGGAAATTTGCTATACTACGTAGGGTAGAATTTATTTCAAATGCATTTTACTTTGAGTTTCATTAAAAATTATGTCGATTTAATTGATGCTTCGAAATAATATTAAACTCGTATACATAACTCAAGAAATTTTCACTTTTGTAAATTTGTATACACAAACAGACTTCCTAATCGACTAGTCAAAAGCTCAACAAAGAAATGTTTTTCCTTGTGGGTTGACCAATAATTGACTTGACTGAATAATCAAACTTAACTTTATTTCACTTCAAATACAACAAACACTTCCACTAAACTTTAACTATTATTTGAATGTCTATCGTCACTAGATCGTTTCGCGTACCACATTGTAACGTCCACTTGACTGTCTCGATATCCTCGTGGCTAGCCTTTAAATATGGTAATCGAATGTTGTCGAAATTTCTCCGAAGTTCTGTCGGAGTCGGTAGCATTATTCTCGCTGCTTCTTGATTGGCGGGGACTCATCGTGCATTCGTGAGCTCTTAGCCACGTCACGCCTGGTTTATGGATACCAGCGGCGGCCGGCGTTATTTTCTTTCGGGCATGATTTACAACAATATTTTAATATTTCCTAAACAAAAAGAACTCGAAGATTTTCACTTCAAAATTTTCGAAGACATTCTCGAAAAATATCATTTTTTTCATATACCCCGGGTAAAGCAAGTATCAGAAATGATATTTCTAGTGATATTTTTCTGCGTCACAACTTTTATAGGTCTAGCCCCCATTTCGATTATCGCGGTGTTCAATCAGGAGTCGATCAGTAATGACTTTTGAATAAATACTTTCCTAATTCAAAGCTCATATGGAAGTTCTTCAAAGAAACTGCAACTTCCAGAAAACAATAATGAAAGATCCAACCAGTTCTTCGTTTCGAAGATACTAGAGAACATATGTTTTGCTGGTATTTTTCATTTTCGTGAGTTGTTAGAAATATATACAGGCCGTTTCTTTTATCATGTGGTGGATAACGTTGCTATATTCTAAATTCTAAACAGTAATAGATATGGAGGCGATTTAACGGTTCAATGTCCAATGTGCAAAAAAATTACAGGGATTTTCGACCTTTTTGAGTTATACAGGAATTGAATGTTTCGTGCCAACATGACTACCATAAACTCTTTTTCAAATACAGACCTGTCTCTTTCATTACAAATAAAGCGATAACATCGCAGTTCAGTGCTATATCAAATTTGAAATTTTATATCGTTCTATTCAAAATAACTATCATCATCAGTGATAACATTTCTTAAATAAATAGTCGTTATTTCTTTCGTAAATTGATGTGATTTCTTCAAAACTTATTTAACTATTGACATACCTCAGACATTACTCCAATAATTTCGATAAGGAGATACCCCAACACAACGACCATTCCTATTTTTCCTTATTGGAAATTTTTGAATTACTGATTTCTCCTGAATAAATTTTTATAGTGCATATTTTTATGATGTTGCTGGTAGCCATGAACTAAGCGTGACGTGGCTAAGAGCGCGCGAGCATAGGATGATTCTCGCCACCCTAGAAGCAGCGAGAATAATGCTGCTGAATAAAGTTAAGTTTGATTAGTCAGTGTAGTCGTAGTCAATTATTGATCAACCCCCGGAGAAAATTGTAACATTTGGTGTCGGAAGTGGAATAATTAACTGAAATTTTACTGTTTTATGGTGAATGTAATGAGAGCCGACATTTCCAACAGAAGCAGTGTGAAGAAAGTATCAGTAGAACCTGTTCTGGAAACAGCCACTGGAGATAGATTGACAGTCTACTGAGAAGATGAAGTGAGACTGAGGCTTGGAAATTGCGAAATAGAAACTAAGGTATTAGTGGTCAACATCGTCGACGAATTCATTCTGGGACTAGACATCATGTCCCCCTACGAATTCGTGGTGGACATAAGGAACGAACTGTTGGAGGTTGGAAATGAGGAAATTTTGCTCAACGTACGTTCGCAGCCTAATGAAACCGGCAAGCTGGTTATACTGTAAGATTCCAGAATCTCTCCTAATACTGAGAAAATTATTCAAGCGAAAATAGCTGTACCTGGCGGCTTGAGTGCAGCATTGATAGAGCCTTTGTTTAAAGGTGGTTGCAGAACTAGACACTTTCCTGAAGCACATCAACAACGTAAGTCCTTCCATCACTTTCAAAATGGAGAAAGAAGTCCACAACGAATTTACAGCTGTGAATCAGGAATTATCGTGGCCAGATTCCTCGTGAATGGTAACAATCAGGCCGTTCCAGTAAGAATAATCATCCCAAATAATAAGAGGGCGACACTCAAGAAAGGGCAAGTAATAGGCACTTACGAACGTATCGTGAAAATTGCCAGAATCGAAGAAGAAGTCCCTTCACAGCGTGCTCAACAACCCTCAAAGGAACTCATAGACTCTTTCAAGGAGACGTGGAACCATCTGTGATTAAGAACTATGCAATGTCACCAGATTCGTCAAAGAAGAGAACGATATGTTTGTGAAGGGCAAAATTATTGGTCGAACGGATTTAGTTCAACATCGCATCGATACTGGAGATGCCAAGCCCATACGTCAAACACCGAGACGTATTTCCTTCGCAAAGCAAGACAAACCTGCATCCATTATTAAGAACATGTTGGAGGAAGGAGTAATCGAGGAGTCAAACAGCCCCTGGTCGTCACCTGTTGTGTTGGTGACTAAGAAAGATGGATCGACGGGATTTTGCGTAGACTACAGGAGGCTTAATGATGTCACCAGAAAGAACAGGTACTGCACTCAAGGCAAGAAGACTGCCTAAATGTTATAACTGCCGCAGAGAAAGACATTTAAGGCGGGACTGTCGATCACGTCCAGCATCCGACGAAAGAAGAGACGTGCGTTCGAAATCACCCAAACTGAAAGACAGGGTTTGGAAAAACCAAATCAGCCTGCGTTGAAAGAAATACATTGGATGATGCATTCCAAGACCCCAGGTAACAGTAACAGCTTAGTTGTCGACGGATTTCTGAATAATTATCAGTGCCTTTTCACCATCGATACGATGTCAGTAATGAGAGCCGACATTTCCAACGGAAGCAGCGTGAAGAGATTATCAGTAGTACCTGTTCTGGAAATAGTCACTGGAGATAGATTGACAGTCAATGGAGAAGCTGAAGTGAGACTGAGGCTTGGGAATTGTGGAATAACTGAGGTATTAGTGTCCAACATCGTCGACGAATTAATTCAGGGATTAGACCATTATGTTCCCCTACGGATTCGTGGTGGACATAATGAACAAACTGTTTAAGGTTGGAAATGAGGAAATTTTGCTACACGTGTCCTCTAAGCTTTTTGTCAGCGCCAAGGTGGGTATACTAGAAGATTCCAGAATCTCTCCCAACACCGAGAAAATTATTCAAGCGGAAATTGCTGGACCTGGCGGCTTGGGTACAACATTGATAGAGCCATCCAACGGCTCTGAAGCGGAAATTATCGTGGCCAGATCCCCCGTGAATGGTAACAATCAGACCATTCCAGTAAGAATAATCAACCCGAATAATAACAGGGTGAATCTCAAGAAAGGGCAAGTAATAGGCATCTGCGAACCGATCGTGACAATCGCCAGAATCGAAGAAGAAGTCCCCCTACAGCGTGCTCAACAACCCACAAAGGAACTAATAGACTATTTCAAGAAGACGTGAAACCATCTGTCTGAAGAAGAACTATGCAAGGCCACCATATTCGTCGAAGAAGAAAACGATATGTTTGTGGAGGGAAAAATCATTGGTCGAACGGATTAAGTTCAACATCGCATCGATACTGAAGATGCCAAGCCCATACGTCAACCACCGAGACGTCTTTCCTTCGCAAAGCAAGACGAAGCTGCATCCATTATTAAGAACATGTTGGAGGAAGGAGTAATCGAGGAATCAAACAGCCCCTGGTCGTCACCTGTTGTGTTGGTGACTAAGAAAGATCAGATCGACGAGATTTTGCGTAGACTACAGGAAGCTTAATGACGTTACCAGAAAGGACAGGTAGAATAGATGACACCCTGATCAACTTGGTTCTCAACATTAGATCTGAAAAGCAGCGGATATTGGCAGGTGGCCGTTCGCCCCGAGGATAAAGAGAAGACTGCCAGTTTAAGTTTATGCCGTTTGGATTATGCAACGCACCCGAAACATTTGAACGCTTGATGGAGTGGGTGTTGAGTGAACTTACCCGGTAAATATGCTCAGTCTATCTTGATGACATTATAGTCACCGGAAAAGGTTTTGACGAACATCTGTCAAATTTGAAGGGTGTTTTAACAAGGCTACGGAATGCTCATTTGAAGATCAATCCCAAGAAGTGCTGCCTCTTCCAGGAAAAGGTGAATTTTTTTGGACACGTTGTGTCTTCAAAAGGAGTTGAAACAGATCCAGAGAAAATGAAGGCAGTGCAAGAATGGCCAACACCGAAGAGCAAGCACGACGTAAGGAGCTTCCTTGGACTCTGTACCTATTATCGGAGTGTCGTGAAGGACTTTGGAAAAATCGCCGCTGCATAGCTTAACTGAAAAGAGAACACTTTTCGTTTGGTATGCAGCCTTTGCTGCCCTGACGAGACATTTGACCAACGCACCGGTCTTGGCGTACCCAAAGGCGTACTGGACACGGATGCATCCCAACATGGAATAGGAGTAGTACTTTTCCAGGTAAAAGAGGAGGTAAATTTTTGAACAACTTCAGAATACCAGAAGGACAAATAGCTAGGTGAATCGAAAAGTTACAAACTTACGACTTTGAAATTCAACACCGAAAATGAAAGAGTCATGGAAACACAGATAGCCTCCCAAGAAGACCATGCCTGACATCCGGATGCAAATTTTGCCAACGCCAAGAGGACAAGGATACCCAGTTACCAGAAGAAGAACTTCCCACCAGACGTGATAAGGTAGCGGGCAGATACTCCTTTATGGACAGCTATGATAGGGAGATAAGCACCCCTACCTTCCGCCGCTTCGGGTTCCCTCTGACCCGGAGGGTGGCTATCTGTAAGGGTCCCTTGTCCAGGGATACGGACAGACAATTTGAGAAATCACCTGACCATGGTGTGGTACGGTCGTTAACAGCCTCTGAGGGTGACACTACCTTCCTGACGAGGCAAGACATCATCGTAGCGCAGAAGGAGGATCCCGTCTTGAAAACTGTACGAGAATGGATTGCCAAAGGAACGAGACCGGAATAGAAAGAGTTTTCCAAGCACGGCTAGCAGGAAAAGGGTTACATCTCGAATAGTCATGGTACTCCATGACTATTCGAGATGACCTACTTATTCGGAAATGGGAAAGCCCGGATGGAAGAACCCACAAATTCCAGATGATCGTTCCTAAGACGTGTATCCCGAGTATCCTCGAACAGCTTCACGATGGTCGCACTGGAGGGCACTCACGCACTCTAGCGAGAGTGCGTGAGTGCATGTACATAAATACATCTGTTGGTGTATATTTATTCTAGTAGACTGCTTCGTATATTAATTCGGTTCCTGTATTTCCTCGTTTTACATTCTTTGGAATATTAGGTACTCCTCCTAGCGGTTCAGTCTCAAAGCATTGAGACTGAACGTTAACATTTTCTATTATTTTATTGAAATTGTGGCTCACCGTCGTACTGTTGGATAATATTCCTTTGAAGTGACGTCATTCCCACCGGTTTCTTGAAATTGTTTGAAGGGCAGTTTCATTAAATTATTTGCCAAGAGACACGGGTTAATTATAACTTTTTGCTTTCTGTCTGCCCTATTCGCGAAATTCGTTTCCACTAGATGTGGCTTCTGCCAAAATTCACAAGCGACCATATTGTTTATTTGAATTGTCCTTCAATTTTGAACAAATTGCTGATTTCGAGAGTTGAAATGAGTTTTTCAGATATTTTCAACTACACAGACATTGCCAGCTGCATATCTTTTTTTAAAAAGGTCCCTAGTAACTATTTTATGGTCAAAATTAGGTTTCTAGGGAATCTAGGGGATTTTGTGTGTTATGTTTGATTTCTAGGGATATTTGTGACAGATGCTATGCCATTCACCAATTTCACAGGGCAACCGTTGCGCAAAAGGCTTTTACAATTAGCATATACTTAGGTTGTATAGAAGGGTTGCATTTTTTAGATAGTATTTATTTCGTCTACAGAAAATTTACTGGTATGAAACCAACTGTTATAAATCTGTTGAACAATCACCTTATCAACATATCTGGCGGTTCTTATATTTGTAACCTTGTATTTTGAGATTATTAGATGAAAAAGTTTGGCATTTCGTTAAAAGTAAGCAATAATCAATAAGGGCCCTGTACTGTAATAGTAAGGTTTGCCAAATTTGTATGAATTTTTTGAATGTATTGCTACGTGTAATTACTGCTAGCATATTTCAAGTCATCAGGACAAGAATTTAATCCCGAGGACTTCGTCATTCCAGAAGATGAGACTGATACAGACTGGCAACTCCAGGTCGAGACATTTCGTGGGTATGATAAAATAAGGATTACCTACGTAGAAACACATATTTTCCAGATCGTATCTTACATGTACTTGTTCGAGGAAAAGAGCATTTTCCACAAATGTCATGTCATATTTTATTGAATTTAGAACCTTATTTGCATCAAGAATCTCTAGAATTTCCATGTACATATATTTTTCTGAGCCAAAAACTTTGCTTGAAATGGACGAAGGAAATGTACAATGTATGGTATGGCCAACAATCTTTTCACCTTGTCTTTTGAGTGTGTACAAGAGTAATTCTGATATTTGTAATATTATAAAAAAGTCATTCTTAGTATTGAGTTTAATCATCAGGAATTCTATGAAAAAATAATACTTCATACACAAATTTTACGTTTTCTGGTAAACCCCAGCCTGTCCTAGTATTATTAACCTATTAACAAAACCTACATCAGTAAGAACCTATTGACTTTTCACAAATCATGGGAATGGAAATTAACCATTANTTCATATAAACATTGAATTACACGAAAGAAAAAAAAATTCGAAACAAATACTTTTATATGAAAACTGAATTATACAGAAGATATTTTTCTCTACTCAGTTTGTATTCCAAACTGTTACTCTGAGTTTCAACCTAACAAATTGACCATATTCACTGTTGTCATATTACCATGCGACAATAGAACTAGGGCCAACGACCAAAACGATACTTTGGCTGCAAAGCTTCTTGTCAGCTTTGGTTCTCTTCTATCATTAAAAACACAAAATCCGTTCTTCTTCAATAGAAAACACCACAGACGCTATCATTTACTTGTTTTCAACATTTTTGAGCAGATAAACTATAATTTTTCAATCAAAATCGAAAAACCAAAGCTGTCAAGATACTCTGCAGCCAAAGTATCATTGTGGTCGCTAGACGCTAGTGACAGTAAAGGGCTACGTTGCGTACGTCGTTCAAGCCGCTTTCCAAGTTTCGTCCTCTATCGCTTCAATTGTGTATAAAAATTGAGAGTATATAGGTACATGCCGTATATTAGTTTTGGTCATAATAGGTCACCAACACTGTTTCTTCTTCACATCAATGATTTTCTCAATAACTTTTATTGTAGCATTCCAAGCAAATATTGATACTACAAAACCCCTAATTAAATTCAACAAATTTTTCGAAACCAGCAGATTTATATACCTACATGAAAGTTATATTTAGAAAAATTAGTAACGCTGGTCTCTATAAAAATCAAAATTTCTCAGAAATTCAGGCATATATCAGATTAAGGTATTAACATATGATCTCTTGTTAGTTGATGTGAAGCTAGGCTGATAAGCTTTACATTGTAGTGGATGTGAAGATAAGTATCAAATGGAGCAATGATAGAAGGATGCAGTCACAGAATGCTTTATTATCTGATTCTGATAAGTTTTAAGTACAATAGAAATGTTGGTAGACGATAATGACTTGGAAAATCAATTGAAAATCATATGATGATACTTTTCATAAGGTTATAGCCACTTGCAAGGAAGTTTTGGGTGGGTTCAATGTAAATACTAATGAAAAGTTTGATGATAATATGTCACAAAGACCATCTTTTTTGTCCATACACAGTTTGAGAGCCCCTAAGGATATAACGTCACAACGTAAACTTTAACCAAACTTCTTCAAAACTTGTGAATAACTATAAAATACCATTCCAAATTACTTTTTCGCATAACATTATTCAATATTTTTTCAAGCAAATGTATTTTGAGAATTAATTTTTAAATTTTCCTTTAATTAAATTCAACAAATTTTTCNATATTTAACATCAGTTGAGTCCAAATCGAATGCAAATCACTAAATTAAACGCATACTCTATAGATTTTAGGATTATACTGCACTCACCTACATACGTTTTTTTAATGACTGTTTTGGTTTGGTTTTGATTATAATTGGGTAGATTTGAAGTATTGTATCAATGTGATGGAATTACGAACCTTATGCACATGTCGTGGTTCTTGATTTTGGAACCTTGACATCAACAATTTTTTACAGAATCCACAGTTATATTGATAGTTTTGTAACTTGGTATTTCATTAATTTTGTTTACACTAAATGATTTGGCACTACCATTACTCACTTTCATGTCATTCTACAGCCATATTAACAATTTGAAAACTTCAGAGACAAAATAGAGGCAAATAAATCGATCTAGAATATATTCATGATAATAACTATCATTCAAACTTCAAACAGTTTTTAAAGTTTAAAGAAAACACAGATCGAATCCAACGATTATGGTTGGATCGAATCAACCAATAGCAATGGCCGATGGCGAATGGTTTTATGGTGTAAATGGGTCTTCAAAGCAGCCAACTGTCTCAAAATTTCACTCAACATTATAATGCAGAATTATGAAAAATTAGAAACAATGAAATAATAAATTCAAGCACTTCATCATATTAAAACTTCTTCAGTATCATAGGGCTCTTCTTAGATTTTGAAAGAGTTCAAATCTTCAACTTCCGCCATTATTTCCAGGTAGTATAAGCAAGCGTATGGACTATAGGATTATGACAAAGTACGTTATGATACATTACGTTATGATGAAGTACGTTATGACGCGTTACGGTTTCTATCGATTACGAATATGATCATTTGATGTTATGATGCATTGCTGTTTATGATCGAATGATATTATGATGCGTTAGCGTTATGACGGAGTATGTTATGATGAAGTATATTATGATGGATTACGTTTCTATCTTGTACTATATCATCAATTGCGATTTCTATCGTTTGACGTTATGATGGAGTAAATTTCTCTGTATTACGATTTCTGTATTGTACATTATGATGCATTAGGTGTCCCCAAAGCACTGCGTTTTTATGTTGTTGATAGACACTTATTCCACGTGAATGGAATCTTTGTTGCGTAATTAGAGCTTATGGTTTGAGTATCTGCGTTCTATCTTCAACCAGACTGTTTGAAAAAACCAGACATTATCAGAAGATGGCAAATGAGACTTTGCCGAAACGTTGTGAAAATAATCCTTATTAAAAAAACACGAAAAAAAGACTCACGACATTAAATACACTACATTTCTGTATGTCTTCCATCGCGTTCTATGCAGATAATTGTCCTTCTTGATACATCTTTTATTGAGTTGCTGATACTCACAGGGTTTATGTTTAAATCTTTTAGGTAATAAAATAATAAAAATTTTGATTGTTTCGAAATCATGAAAAATCAAACTCATCGGTCATTTTTTATGTCAGTAATAAGTGATTTGTGAACATGTTCCGTATATATTTTTCGATCAGAACACCGAAAACTGAAAAGGGCCAGACTAGTTTGTAATCAGTCACTCTGAAGACAGGGTCCCTTTGTTCTTGAGGGAATCAACACAACTCACTACGTCACTTTAATCTTATAAATAAGGACCAAAAATGATGTCAAACTATGTACTTGATTTCAAATAGATAAAGGTCTCTACCTGTACAAAACTTTGATCGGCTTATGTCCGCAAATTACAATGTCGATATTTTATTCATTCAAATAATAAAACTTTTAAATCAATTAAATATATTGTTCATAATTTGATCCTAATCCTATTGCCGAAGAAAGGTTTATTTTATAAAGTTTCCATTTCAAAAAGATTGGCCCGAGTGGTCGTGTACAAAATAATAAATTGCTGTATTTTAAAATTGGGTAAAACAGTAAGATATTTATTATTTTCAACATGAAATTCTTCAAATTACCATTCTCCGCGATCCCAGTTCTAGAATAAATTATTATTGGTTGTTTTTAAAGTTTTGTCCGTTTTCAGGAGTCTTTTGCCAATGTAACACGAGTCGAATAATTCAGTCAACATAAAAAATGTGTGCTCAGGATTCTATGAAGTCGACGAAGGCTGTTTTTGTCTCGTCCTAATTGGCAAAAGTTCTACCGGTGAGAAAGTTATCAAAGTTCTTGAAAAGATGTTAGTCGGTTGGCGAGAGGTCAGGGGAGTATGGTGGGTGAGGCAGAACTTCGACGCTCAATTCGTTTAATTTTC
The DNA here is from genome assembly GCF_000500325.1 of Leptinotarsa decemlineata. Classification (NCBI taxonomy): domain Eukaryota; kingdom Metazoa; phylum Arthropoda; class Insecta; order Coleoptera; family Chrysomelidae; genus Leptinotarsa; species Leptinotarsa decemlineata. The sequence continues at coordinate 269,164 of NW_019289663.1, forward strand.
GTACAGTGATTTGTGGAACTTGCGGACGGGCGGTGTCGTGCTGCAGGATCGGACTCTTTTATTGACCATTGCCGGCTGCTGCTGACGCAATTTTCGTTACATTTCGTCGATTTTCTCGCAATAAGACTCTACTGTGGTGGCCCTATTACAGAAAGTTATAGTGAATCACCAGCTGTTGACCACCATACAGAAACCATGGTCTTTTTTGGTGGGGTTTTGCTTTTGGGAAGTGTCTGGGTGGTTCATCCGTGTCTAAACACTGTCCTGAACGACTCCTGTTGTCGCAGAAGATCCACTTTTCATCACACGTCACGATCCGATCCAAAAAAAGATCGTTTTGGTTGCGCAAAAGCAAAGAAGAACAGACCCTGAAACGTCACAATTTCTGTCGATTGTTCAAATCGTGGAGCACCCAATTTTCGAGCTTTCTGGCCGTTCCAATAAGTACCAAACCATAAAAAAACCGCATGGGAGCTGACACCCAGTTCTTTCGCTCACTGTTCGGTTTATTATAGAGTTCAAACTTGGTAAGGGCATGATATAGAACCCCGGGAATGGAGTTGGACAATGCGTAACGAATTCCTGGTACCTACCACAACAATTTTTGCACCTGCTCCAGAGGAATTGCTCAACACAATATTCTGCAACTGAAAGAGTCCTTGTGATTCGCAATGCGGTGCTCTTGGCCAGTGTATTGGGCGAGCTTGTCTCAATGCTTTACTATATCATAGCGATATCACTGTACTTCACTGTACTGTGAGTGTACTACAGGTACTACACGACAGATTAACCAGTTTATAACTTTTATGAATAATCTCAATAGAAACATTTAGTTCACACTCGAAACAGAGAGAAACAGATTAATTTCATATACCTGATCAGTACACATAATACTGAATGATTCTTCCCATCCAGACAGTCATAAATTAGCAGCCTACAATTCAATGTTGCACAGAGCATTCTCGTTGTCTTTATCTGCTAACACTCTAGACAGGGAAATTAAAACAATTATACAGATAGGACGTAATAATGGTTTCAATGCAGACACAATCCAGAAGTTAGTCGAAAAACAAAGCCTCATATTCACGTAAGAATAATATACGCCCAGTTCAAACAATCAGAAATCAAGAAAGTTGTAACTCTAACATATTTTGGTAAAAAAACAGAGACAATTGCCGGTTTTTTCAGAAAAAACAATGTGGAGAAAGCATTCAGACCACATGCCAGGTTACATAATTTCCTTTTTAATGCCAAAGATGAAGTGGACAAGATGGAGAAATCTTGTAATAATGTTTATGGGGAACAATGTGGCCGAAATTTCTCAAAACGGTATGCTTCAGACTAGGTAAAAATGATTCGACATTTTCAAACCATTCCTTGGAATGCAATCACAAATTTCCGAATGTAAACGATCCGAAAATTTTGCACTATGTAAGCAAAGGTTGGAAACTCAATTATTTGAAATCATTGGAAATTCATAAGCATTACGAATCTAACCTGCTAAATGATCAAATGGATTTTGTTTACTCACTGGTTTTCAAATTAGCGTAGCCACATTGTCACAGGTAAACAAAATTCAGGTATTCGATTGAGTTAAGTACCTGTTCTTACCTACAGTGGTGTTCAGTTACATAAGAACCAAAATTATTTATTTTCAGTTTCATTGTAACGATAGTTACAAATGAAAATGGTGAAAATTATAGAAAGTTTCATTTCTTTTGTAACTTTTATTAATTTTTTTTAAGTTCCACAATAATTTTCTAATGGAAACAATAATAAGGAATTTCTTTTTTCCTTTCTCCATTCATTTAAGAAGTAATCAATATAGAATACATTATATTAGAAATATAATTTAAATATTTTCCTACAGAAATCAAGTAGAGGCAGGAAAGCTGGTTCCTCCTCTATAATAACATACTCTCCATATAAAAATAATTACAGACCGGATTGAATGAAAAACAGGCGAAGAAGGAACTCGAAGTTTTGAAAACACGAAAGCGAAAAGAAGCTCAAAGACCGCCTGCTAAACAATTAAACTACAACCTCTCTTCTAAACAAAGACCTAAGGCGACTGATCCAACTTGCGAAGACCCCAGCAACGATAAATCTTTCCATTCTGATGTGTCCTTATCTTTGATGGACTACATGCCACTAGAAAAAAAAAACGGACAACAAAGACACTGAGCGCGTCTTTTGTGATGGAAAATTATCTGATGATTCCAATGTAGAGATTTGGATTCAGTGTTTAAGCTGCTCGTTGTGGGCTCATCATGATAAGTACAGGGACAGAAAAGGCAGATTATGTGTGCGATTTCTGTCTATTTCCATGAAGTAAACTCATTATATTAATGTTTTTTGTTTTTAAAATTGGAAATAAATAGGTTTCCTGTACTTTTGATGACTTTTTTATTAAATAAACCTCATATACCCCATATTACCTACTGTTTCATATTACCCTCCCTTCGTTATATTTTAATTATTTTATTTTTTATAAACCTGAAGATTAATGAAAGTTTTTAAAACTTGTTAAAATAACTATAGTTAATTATAGCATGTGTTCATACTGCTTTGGAAGTTTTTACTAACAGTAAATTACATAGAAAAAATGTAAATGGTATTACATAATACTCTACTCTTCTTACTACCACAAAATACTTAGTTCTGATGCCTTTTTTATACACCATGATGCTGATTTTCCATATTTGTATTCAGAATCAATGCAAGCGCGCAAATTTGACCGTGTATATTTCAAAACTAACATATCTGGCGTGTATTGAAATTGAAATTCGTATAACGATGATTGATCGAGATATTCATACGTAATATGTACTCGTATCGCTCTAACTGTTACTTTGTACGAACGAATGTTTTTTCCTCAGGAAAAAAGTAGATGCGACGTTTCTGACAAACAGGGCAGTTTAGGTGAATCGATTATTGCTGTTGAGTTAACAAAATCACCGTTCGGCGTTAATTCACAACGTTCTAATAACACCGCCCAGTGTTAAAACTGCCCCTGCACTGACAAATAAATCTGAACCGTGTAATTCAAAATTTCGCAAAACGAATTGCTACAAATTAAAAACACCAACAGGTAAAAAACTTCATTGAAAAGTTGAAAGCTTCAACATTCAACATTACTAAAAAGTGCAGACGCAGATGAATTACTAATTCTCACTCAAGCCTATAAATTTTGCAATCTTCAACCCACTTACAAGTATTGTGTTCCTCTTCTTAATAAGAATACGATTGGTCAGAAGACTGACGATTGAATCATTTCTTATTTTACATATTTTCTTCCATACTAGCCGGTCTATTTATTCTAAAGTCCTCCTTCTTAGGAGGACCGTGTTAGGAATCACACGTTAAAAGGTAAGACCTTGTTAGTCCTTAGCTCGCACAAGTTTATACTTCTGAGGGTTGTCCTTCGTAGCGGTACGATAGCTGCAACGGCAAAAACATACTTTGAACTTTTTTTTTAATTCCATCATACCACTCTTTTCTTGATCTAATACCGCTTATATTATTTTTTTGTATTCTTGGTAAATATGTTCTATTGATTGATTTTTTCTTTATCATTATTTTGAAGTCACGAAACACAATTGAAATTTCCTTAGTAATCCTACAATAATTATGCTCTATAAAAAATAATTATGACGCCGGAAATTCAACCAATTTTCATGTTTTTCCTTATATTGATAAATACATTTCGACAGCAAAATAGCATTACAGAGCTTCTACTGTATGAGTCGTGATACATGAAACGCCTACCGACATTCAACTATTTGACTCCTTTCATAATTTACATTTGATGACCGTAACTATCTGCAAAACTTGATATGCGCGTTGTGAATAATATTCAAAACACATAATTGTATCGCAGATATGTTATTATCCACAAAATATTTGAAATAAATTACATTTCGCTGAAAGTGTAGGTGTACAAGGTTATACATACACACATTAGATTAATATTCAAGGATTCACTTTGGAACATCCTTGTGTCAATCATCAGCCAAATTTAATATTTTTTTTCTTTATTCGAACAAAATATTTGTATACAAAAATCCCGACGTTTAAGAATCACTGTTTTTAAGAACTGTTTATCACCAATTGAACCGTGCCAGTGTATTGGTAGGGAAGCCAAAGCGGAGATTTTGCGCGTTACTCATATGGGGACAAACCTTATACCCTTTAATGTACCCTTACCATATATGTACCCTTTATATAGTGGCTTGCGTTGAGGGCACCCCGTCAGATTGGCGGAGTTCCACGCTTGAATCGCTACGATACTCGTTCCATCCTGCGTCGATGACGTCACACGTTTCCCCCACTCCTGTTTGAACCAAAAATTGCAAAAAGTTTAGCTCCATAAGAAAATACATGGGATTTTGCGCTCGTGGTCTCTTTGTTCATCTACTCATATCTAATTATAAACTGCACAAGAAATACATTTTTAGAAGTGACATCATATTCATTAGCCTATTTGTTAAGGTAGTCTTAGCAACAGCTTCAATTGTTCGTCACGGATAACTAGAATAACAGGACGTAGTGCATAAGTATACCGAATACGTATTATTTGTTATTAGGTATGATCGTTTCTTGCAATTATACAGAAAAATGAAGAAAATAAAGTGGAAGTTTGGCATCAAATTATTCGTAAGAAAATGATTTTTAACAAAAAGCCGACGAGCCACCCCCTTTGTATTTAAAAAAATCAAGTTAACTGAAAAAATTCATATTTGCTACTGTGATATAATTCTTAACTCTTTCAAGTCCGCTGGGCGAACATTTCACCCACCGAATTTCATGAACTAAATGTATGTTGGGACAAATTTTGTACCACCAACTCAAACCATTCTCATAGATAGGGCCGTCGATTTTAGGAGCATCCCATCGCGATTTAATGCTTGTATTGGCTATAGTTGTATGTGTATGTGTCAATTTTGCAGCCGTACAAACGTGAAAAATCAAGTGGTAACGTGTCCAGTATTTTCGACAGTTTATTTGTTGAATTGAGTCAAATATCCATCACTATTCTAATAAAGTGCTGATTGGAATCGTTTTGGGTACTATTACAGAAGGTGGTGAGTAAAAAATTTCATAAAAATTGGAAAAGAAAGAATAGTAATTTTGGTAAAATTCTGTAGGTACAAAATTTGTCCCACCGTACTTCACGAGATGGATAGACCTAAAGCGGAAGAATTGTCGTTCAATTTAGTAGACATGTCTCTGCAGGATTTATACGCTGAACTTGACAATTTGGATGGAGATTGTGCATCTCTACCGTCAGATAGTCATTCGTATAATGACAATTATGCAGAGATGAACGAAAATGTTGATGATGAAAATGTATTTTATGAAATACAAGACGAACATTTTCTCTCCTCATCCCCTGAAAATTCCGACGGTGAATGGGAACCTGAAGATCTCATTCCTTTGGCGAGGCTGGCTCTCATTCTTCCAAAAAAATCGGAATGGGAAAAACATGAATATAATATTCCTCCACCTGGAGAGTTTGTAAGTGACAATTGTGGTATACCTCGGTTTATCAAAGACCTTGATATACATGAACCATTTGATCTATTCAATCTTTTATTGACTGATGACATTTTCAACCATTTGGTATTCCAAACTAATTTGTATGCGCAACAAGAATATCTGAAAACTGGAAAAACATATGTAGCAACTGACATACGAGAAATGAAAGCATTCATAGGAATAAACATGCTAATGGGTATGAAACAATACCCCAGTTATCGAGAAATAGCAATATATCCGAGACCTCTCTTCTATTTGATAGGGATATCAGCCTGAAAGATTTCGTGATCTTATCGATTTCACCATTGTAGTGGTTACTGAAAACTAATAATTATAATAATCCGATAATACAAATAAAATATTATTATGAGTATATCAACCTTTTTTAATTCCCTTATGTCTATAAGCAAAAAAACTATGACATGGTATTTATCTTGTCGCAAAACCCTCAAACCAAAGTTTAGTTTCGATCAAAACAATATTGTCTCCTTTCCGTAAGGAAGTGCATAAATTGTTCTTTAATCTTAGTTAATCAATCATTACTCAATCATACCTGGAATTATTATATTATATTCGTCATGAGGAATCTAATGAAAACAACAGCAAAAAAATAGGTGATCGAATTTTCGAAAATCCACTTTATTCATAGTCATGTGATTTTTCTACAATCTCCACTTTTTCACCACTCTAGACGTCTTCACATCATCGTTTTTGGATCTGATTTGTGAAAACATTAATACACAGGATATTTAGTGAATACGTGAAATGAACTCCAGAGTGTGATTCTGTATGAAAAAATAATGACATTTTGCTATATAACTTTTATCCGCAAATACTTAGTTTTCCGATATACGGGTTGGTAAAGTTTTACTTAAAAACTGACTATTTATTTATTGTTCTGGAACCGGTCAATATATGTAAATTAAATTTGGAGAGGTAGTTATTGCGCATTTTCTGACATGCAATTAAAAATTTTATGTTCATCATTGGCTCGCATACGAGTAATGAGCTCAAATTAACAATCATTTCTGAATTACTCGTTCAATTTCTCTCTTGCCGTTTTTATATAAATAAATAAAACATATTCACGCGTATTTGTCATTGTTATTCTAAAATTGTTTTTTCTCTGTCAACCGGCTGCTTCCTCACGGCAACCCTCAGAAGTCTTCGAGAGACGCGTGCGAAGCTAGTAGGCTTACTGTCAACATTCTCAAAAACGAATAATTCAACGAAACGTCAAATTAACGTTTCTTCATTATTAAGCTTCCAGTTTGGTATAATATAAATATCGATAAGTAATTAATTTTTCTTTTATCGGATAGACTGAAAAATTAATACAAATGTGGAATTGTCAGAGATGCATTTTGTCTATAGAGTAACCTGCAACAAGTAATCGAAAAATGACCAACACATTGAATGTAAGCAACTTCACTATATTCAAAATTCTCACAGAACAGCAACTATATCCGTTTCATATTCAACGTGTGCAAGCTCCACTACCTAGAGACTTTTTCCTCACTTAGTTTTTTTGCCATTGGATTCTTCATCAAATTGCTCAAATTCTTAATTTTTCAAATGGCGTTTTGTTTACTTACGAAGCTAATTCTGGACGACGGTGTATATGAAATTTCCATATCACTTCTGGGCTGAGAAAAATTCACGTGGGATCTTTGAATCTCATTTTCATCATCAGTTTTCAGTTAATGTATGGCTTGGGGTGATTGATGATTATTTAGCGACTCTTACCTTCATTTTCTACAGAAAGAGTTACCTGCTCTTCTTGAAGAAATCCCTCTACATCTGAGACAGCACTTATGGTTTATGCATGATGGTGCACCAGTTCATTTCAGTATCAATGTACGTATTCACTCAGATACAGAATATCCAAATCGTTGGATAGGTAGAGGAGGTATGGAACATTGGCCTGCTCGATCGCCGGATTGATATCCTCTACATTGCATTCGGATTTTCTCAAGTCGATGGTTTATTCCTCTTCCATCGAAAATGTAGAAGACCTGAGGAAACGAATTATAGCCGGCCGAGAGGCAATAAAATTACACCACGAAGATTTACGCGAATACAACAATCAATGAGGTGAAGAGTTGAATCTTGTATAACGCCTGAGAGAGGTCATTTTGAACATTTGTTGTAGCTATGCACCTATTTATTTATAAGTGTTATTTTCTGTTGTTGATCTGGTTTAATGTAATTGAATTAGAAAGTTCTTGATAGTGTATTGAAGAAATGAAAAATATGCTTTGAGATGTTTTTTTTGCATAAAAACGGCCCTCCATATAAAAAAACGAAGAGATTTTTTGTCACAAATTGAACGAAGAATTCAAAAATTATTGTTAGTTTAAAATATCTCACGTACGTATCTGACGTACCATTTTTTCTTGAAAAAAAATTGAGATCATTACCCGTACTCGTGCCACTGATGCACAACATTCTCAAATGCATGTAAGAAAATGTGCAATAACTACCTCTTGAAGCCCAGCAAATTTCATTTGCATATCTGGTCCGATTTCAAAGCAATGAATGAATAGTCAGTTTTTAAGAAAACTTCAACATTTGGTATCTATAAATACGAAGAATTCGCGGACAAAAGGTAGAGAGCAGACTGTCATAATTTTTTCATACAGAATCACCTCCTGAAGTTTGTCGCACTTATTCACTAACACCCTGTATAAGTGAGTACATCTTATTTCTGGTCCAGATTCATTTCAATCATATGAAATGAGGGAAATTTTGAAACAAAAATCCTATGGCAAAAATGAGCTAACGCTTGACAGTTGGATTTCGAAGATATCATTCATTCATCAAATATTTGGGTCACATTGAATTTTTCTATAATAAGTCTTAGCAAAAAAATAATAGAACTATAGTTTTTCTCGTGTGATGATATAAAATTTGTATATTGAAAAAAAAACATTTTTAGAAAATGTCCAATACCCTGTATCTCAAAAACTATACAGTCCCATGTTCATGTGTACTTTTTCATTTTGGTGATAAGTAACATCGACTATTGAACAATACTTTTTCGAAAAACTTTTTCTCAAAATATACACGAATTCAATTCAATGCTCGAGATGAAATTGAATATACCAAACATAACATTCAGGTGAATGTCAAAATGTTTTCTTCGTTACAGTAGATTTATTCGCCGAAACTCGGTGGATTTGGACATTAATAAAGTTATACCTTAGATATTAATCTGTATTATCAGTATCTATGTTCTCTCCATCATATACTATTGAAAAACCAACCACTCTGAAATCTTCAATGACACTATTTCACTTCAGATACACCGAATATATAAGGTACACATTGAATAAGTTGAATAAATCACACCACGATATCTCACTTGGTTCTAATAATTTTTTAGTCGCGTATACCCTACCATATGTAGGTTTTGAGAAAACTTTTAGGATGCCAAAATACATGTTTATTAGAGTTTATAGCTGGGAATCTCAAATACCGAGGTGAACCTACTATGATGAGATCTGAAGTTTGTACAAGCAAGATTATAAAACGATGATAATATGAATGAATGAGTATGTATATAACAACTGAGACTATTGAACTATGATCAAAGAAGGGCATTCTCAAACCAAAGGTGAATAATGATAGGAATATGGTACAGTAGTGACTTCAAATGTGATTTATATTCAAATTGAAAGGAGGATATTTCCTGAAAAAAAGCTTATGGCTTCAATTTCCGTATCTGTAGAAAGCAAACAAACTTTTTTCCCAAAAAATAAATATAATAAAAAAAAAGGAAAACACGTTTATGAGTTTTGACTTCCCCAGTATCAGAAACAACAACTACTTCCACATGAACACTGAATTACACGAAAGAAAAAAATACTTTCGAAACAACTACTTTCGTGGATATTGACTTATACGAAAATCACTTTTCCGATTTCTATAGGGATTTCAACAGAAAAAAAAACAGAAATCAAGTAGAGGCAGGAAAGCTGGTTCCTCCTCTATAATAACATACTCTCCATATAAAAATAGAGTTATATTTGAAAATGATCAAGAACTCCAGAACTATTTCGAAAAAGTTGGCACCGTATGAAGTAAGCGCCTATAATTTTTTTTCTTATTGAAATACACAATTTGTTGAAACTAGTCAATATTTATATCAGGAAGTCCAGAACTCTATCAAATCTACCCAGAATTCCAAAAAATGTGTTTTTGCACAAAGTGGGCGCCAGCTTTACATGAGTCATTTATATTGGTAACATGAGTTCCAAGATTTTCATTTTTCCAAGACCGTCCTGGAAATATACATTGAGGTACCGGTAGTCTACATTGAACATAAAACTCTTCAAAGACCGTCCTGGAACTATACAAAAGTCTTGGAACTAGCCATTAGTTAGCAGGAAAAGTCTTGGAAATGAACTTTAGTCATATATATATATGACTAAAGTTCATTGGATTGTCACAAAAAACACAAAAAAATACAAAAAAATCGTATACATGTTAACTTTTACGTCAATTTATATCTTCAATTTATTGTTTTTCACTCATTTTTACTGCCCTGAAATATATATATATATATATATATGATATACTGTTGTCCGGGTTGAACCGCGTCTGTAATTTTCATCGTTTCAACTCCTGCTTTGGAGCCATTCTCAAGAATCACTTAGATCTGTACTTACATAACTCGAGGACGAGGTCGTAATCTCCCTTGTCCCCAAGTCTCGTTACTAGTTCTATGTTTGCTGTGTTCCACTCAAAGTTCATACTTAGTACGAACATTGTAATTATGAAAAATTACTTGGTTTTGACCAATACTTCTTTGACCTTTGCAGTTATATTCATAATGATAATGAAGGTATCAAAGATTATAAGTTTATAACACACATACTTAAAAAAATCAGTCGATGAAATAAAATTCATGAGATAATTGTTCATTTTTCGATTATAATGCAGGTTTATATGATTGAAAATTTTTTGCCAAAAAAATTATCCTATCAAATTTGTCTATTTCTAGTCATGTGTGTCGAAATAACCAATGAAACCATCATTACACTGATAACTACCCATGGATAGTTTTCACGGGTAATTATCACTTATGTCATGACATTGCTAAGCAACCAACACAATAAAATTGTTTGACATTTCAGTAATTCAATTTATTTTGAAAATGTCACTTCCTCGCTTTGGTGTTCAAAATGATGCGGCAATTGACAAAATCATTGAAGAAAATACACCAAAAAATACTGTCAATAGTAAAAAATACACTTGGAAAATATTTATGGAGTTTTGTGACGCCAGAAAATATGAATTGGATGGAAATCGTACTCTCGAAGAGCTTGCATTAATACTCAAGGATTGGGCGATTAATATGAGAAAAAAGGATAGCACAGAGTTTAAGGAGGCTACTGTTAAAACCGTATGGAATATAACAAGCAAATTATTACAAGAAAAGTATTACAAGGAGTATAATATCATGCTAGACCCCTTTAAAAGTGTTGCATTCAAACAAGCGCGGAATGCACGCGACGCAGCACGAAGAAATTTACAAACAGATCCCACTAAACGCAAAACAAGCTCAGTACCATTAACTTCAAATGAAATGAGTAAAATTATAAACTTTTGGGATGAAAATACCCCTATAGGACTCCTACGCAAATTTTATCACATAGCAGCGGTGGAATTGGCTTGGAGAGGTGGTGAAGGTGCTGCTTGCTTAGTTGATTATTTTCATATCGAAAAGGACAACAATGGATCTCCAACTAATAGGATAGAATATAATCCAATTTTCAGTAAAACCTGCCAAGGGGGTTCAAAGAACTGCGCCTCTAGCAAATGGTTAGTTCAAAATAGTGATAACAATGCTTGTCCTGTCAGATTATTCATTAAATTATTATCAAAACGAGGCACAAATATCAAGACAAATAGACTATTTTTAAGGCCAAATCGTCACTGGAAGACAGGAAGCGATAACTGGTATGACAATATGCCTCTGGGTAGAAATATAATCAACGGATGGACGAAATCTTCTGCTGAAGCAATTGGCTTGGATACGAAACAGAGGAAAATAACCAATCACTCTAATAGAGCAACTGCAGTCAGTCAACTAGCTAAGAGTGGAGTTCAAGAACAGCAATTGTTGAAAATTACTGGGCACAATAATGGAAATTCCATAAAACCTTATTTGAATATTGATCAGGAACATCATAACCAAATAATCAATAGTATGCGTGGAAACACCTATGCAGTAACCGAGGCAAATACAGCAAGATCAACGGAATATCATTATACGAATTGTTCTTTTAATAACTGTGTGTTCAATAAATAATTTTGTTCGAATTGCAAAAAATTTTCTCACCGAATATCCCTCGAACATTGATAAATAACTCATAATTTTATCACAACTTCCTCAAGCACGTTATTTTAGGTAACATCCCTCCGCCTTCGGCGTCGGGATGTTACCAAATAACGTGCTTTCGAAAACTGTGATAAAATTATTTCGTTAGTTATCAATGTCCTTGGGATATTATAGCTGAAAATCAACTGAAAATCATTAAGATGTAAATATTATACCTGACAATTATCCAAAGGGAATTCCATATTGTAGCATCCCATTTCTTGATTAATCAAGCCCATCAAGTCATTGGCTTTTTTCCACCAGGATTTAGAATCTGTTGGAACAATCTGTATAATTCGTCCATTATTTTGAAAATCAGCAACGATTCTCTCATTCTTCCATCCCTGAAATTTGATTAAATGTTTCAAAGTGTTTAGGTGAAAAGATGACATTTATCACAGAAATAGTAAGACCTGATGTTCATTAGGGCGAAATATTAAACTTCCTAATTACAAAATTCCTGGAAATTATATTGGTTTTTTTAATATCTAAAAACTGTGATGATAAATTAGAATTGTTTGCATGAGTAACTGAGATCATAATCCAACAATCAACATTTGATAAACAAAAATAGTTCCCTTTGAAGAGAGAGAATCAATTCAAATAAAATGCATTCAAATTGTCCACAAGATACAATTACACAAATGTTCTACAGGAAGTGAACCTCAATTCATCAAGATCTAGACATATTCATTCAAACCTCATCTTTACAAACTTATCAGTGGTCAAATCTCTCATGATTGTTAAAGCTACATTTTCATTCCACATAATATGTCAAGCATTCAAAAGAACTCACGTAAGTGAATATCAATCATAAAAAAAATCAAAATCATTCATTCGCACCCGCTACATAGCAGCCATCCTTAGGATAGATTCATATGTCACATACAGTTACATTGAACAAAAGATAGTAAAATATGACAAACACTAATAGTACAATAGAGCTGATAAACATGTGTAACTCACAGATAACAAGTAAATCAAAAATCATCATTCAGGAATTCACTAAAGGAGTAATAGGCTTTTGCACACAGGAATGTCTTTAGTGCCTTTTTAAATTCCATTTTTTTTAGATGTGGAAGATTATTAAACATCCTTATACCTGCGTAGTCTAGAGAGCTTTCAAATGCTGTGCTTTGCAACTGAAAATGCATCAGCGCTCCTTATAGAATATGAATGGTAATCCGAGTTTTTCATAAATTCATTTATATGTGGCTTTACATATATTGATAACTAGCAATCCGCCCCGGCTCCGCACGGATGCAATGCTGATACTAAATACAAATTTGATCACCGGAAATTCAAGAGCGTGGAGAAAGAATATTAATAAGATACTTTTTTATGGACGCGACTTTTTCCCCCATGCATACTTTTAACGATCGAAGCATGATTGGAATGTTCATATTTTCCTAGTTCTTTATTAACACTTTGCCAGAGGGTTTTATGTTTGTTTTCACTGTTCTTTATAATATCATAGTTATATTCATAGTCCTTTTTTGAACATATTTTTCATATTTTTACTTTCCTCTTCAATGCTTTTTGTATCACAACCTTTTTGTTGCACCCTATATTGCTGTCTCACTCTTTGCATACAATTTAATTCGACTGCAAAAATCAAATTGATAAGAAAATGTTCCACCGCGGTATTAATATCATGCCTGGATTCATAGACTTCATCAAAGCTCTCATTAAAAATGTGTTGTTTCGTTATGCTTAAATTGTAATCTGATGGAACTTTTTTGAATTCTCAGCTTCTACTTACCATGTCAGAAAAGTTAGCCCTAATTTTTTTCCCATACAGCTACCAAATGATCACCCATATTTGGTGGCATTATATATTCCCTGGTGCAGTTGGTACATATGTAATCAATTTTAAATTTTTTTTGCAAGCGATTCTAGTTGGCTCACTTGGAAGAATTTCTGTTAAGCCAGGTAAACAGGTGACTAATTCATCAGCTGCTTTTCTTCAGAGTTCTTTGAGTAATCGACATTTAGGTCGTCACAGAAAAAAGTTGTATCAAAAACATTTGAATATTTCGTGAGAAGCTGATAATTATTTTCCAGGAATTGGAAAACCGATAGACATGTTTTGTTCATTATTATTTTCATTACACAGCACTCATAATGTTCTTCTCGAACATACTACAGTCAATTTCGGAACAATCAAATGATTTTTTGAATATTACTGGAGTTTTTTCCCAACACCAAATCGTTATTTTTAACACCTCGACACGTGTTTCGATCACCAAGCGATCATCTTCAAAGAGGAAGATTAAAAAGTTTTAATCTTCAAAGAGGAAGATTAAAAAATTTTAATTTTCCAAATGATCATCTTCAAAGAGGAAGAATAAAAAGTTTTAATCTTCCTCTTTGAAGATGATCACTTGGTGATCGAAACACGTGTCGAGGTGTTAAAAATAAAGATTTGGTGTTGGGAAAAAACTCCAGTAATGTTCATTACTACACCAAAGGTTCCAAACAGTGCATCATAAGTAAATGATTTTTTATTTTTACATAGATTATATTTGTATGCGCATGTATTTTTTGAGCTCTATGGAAATTCATCACCATTTTATATTGTGACAAAATCATGTCATCAAAATCATCTCTTTCCTGTACACAAATTATATCAGATACCTCAGTTTTAGCTAACATCTAAATTTGATAATTTATTCGTCAGTGATTAAACATTCACGGTTAATAATTTTATTACTGATATATAGTTTAGGTTATTACGGTTTGGTAGGGGCTGTCTTTCTGTATTTTTTTCTTGAATTTGAAGTACTGTATTCCAGCTCCTTCTGGTCAGATCGCCGATATACCTTGTCCACAAATGTCATTGAGAAAAAGATCTTGAAAGACACATATCTGTCCGTTTTATTCCATTCCTCACAGTGGAAATCTATACCTGATGCTGTTGCCTTTAGTATGCTTTCCAGATCAGATGCACTGGAACTTGGATGAAATCCAATTGCGTGTAAATAATCTTGCTTGGGATTCACTTTGATTTGTGAGTTGACATTGCTCCGAATACGTCTCTGCATTTGAATATTTGATCAAACTGACCACATCAAACTGTTTGAGTCACTTCTACGGATTAATTGGGTTATGCAACCACTTGCTTTGTTGATGTCGATTTTTTCACCGGATGTATTGTTGTTCGACTTTTGCCTGATAGATGATTCTGGTGGTTTCATTTTGTAGTATTTGATTATTTCTTTCAAGAGAATCATTAAGTCTTCCTGTTCCTGGATTCGTTTCTCCAGGTGATGGGAAAGTTTCGTCTTCAAGTTTATTAATGGTAGATGGGCAACTTCTTTTTCGAATTGATTCGATACGAATTTTATGAGAATGTCACTATTTACAGTACCAGAAGAGAAGGAATTATTAAGTGCACATAGTTGTTGGTTCATAAATGGATCAAAAACATCTTCAGGTTCTGATGCAGATGTTTTCAATCGCAGACCCAGGACAGAGATAACAATCTGCCTAGGAACCTATACGTTTTGAGGGGAAATTTATGCTATTGTATTGTGTGCGGAGAGATTGGAAGAATCCAACCTCATACACAAGTCAATAAAAATATTCTTGGAAAGTCAAGCGGCGTTGGAAGCTCTTGGCTCCTAACGAACAATGTCCAAATTGGTAGCAAACTGCCAAAAACGACTCTCCTCGATATGAAAACTTAACAGATTGTCTCTGGTCTAGATTCCTGGCCATACTGGCCTGGAAGGCAATGAGGCTGCCTTTGCAAAAGAGGGTGCTAGCAACTTCACTGGACCAGAACTTGTCATTAGCATCGCTTCACGCTTTGCCAAACAAACATTGAACACCAGGATGACAAGAAGATTTATGGACTTCTGGCAGAATCTTCCAAGATTGGTTCACTCCAAGGCATTTATTTACCCTTCGGAGCTTGATACCAAACAGTTGTTGGACTACAGTAGGGATGAACTACGAAGTCTAACAGGCCTTCTCACAATTCTCTCTCAGTTCATCTGAATCATCATATGCAGAGACACAGACTGTCATAAGACAATGTGTCTCCTCTGTTTGGAGTACATACTTTGTGCCTGCCCCGTTGGGGACCGATTAAGGTTTTCAGAGTTTGGCAGAGCCGTAACCATCTGACCTGAAAAACCACTCAGCATACAAACTAATCAGCTTCCTTAAGAAGCTGGGTATATTTGGTCGAATAGACCCACTCACTTTTGACCTGACCTAACCTAATGGCTTGAAAACATCAGTGTCTAGAAATCCATTCGAATCAGAATTATGACAGGATCATTAATGAAAATTTTCAATTGAAAATTTTGACAATATTTAAAATTATATTCAGTTCAACAGCAGAAATACAAAGTCAGTTTTCCTGTGTTTCCACAGTTCAAAATTAGTTCTCAATGGATATTTATAGGTACCAAAGATTACCAAAAATAAATAATAATCAGTGTAAATTGAATGAACTTGACATCTCTTCTCAACTGATAAATTGTTCAAAATCAGAACCAGAATAAGAATATGCCTGTTTTTTGGGAAAGAAATTTTTTTGCTTTCTACTACTCCATCTTGACACAAAAAAAGTGGGAATCTTCCAAAGAAAGGAAGGAAGTAATCAATTTCAAAAGAAGTAACTCTATAGGTAGATGTGTACATCATTACTTCCTTTCTTTCTTTGGAAGATTCCCACATTTTTTGAATAAAGATGGAGTAGTAGAAAGCCAAAAACTTTTCTTTCCCAGAAATTAATCACGCCTGCTTAATGTAATAAGAAAATATTCATGTTGACAAAGACTGTATAACTAAAAAATTAATAATATATGTTATATAAAAGTTACAAAAATTTGAGCAGAGTATTAAAAACTGTTATTGAATGATGTAATATACCTACCTAATTGTTAAAAATTATAAGAAATTGTGATAAGACTCTCATGGCTATAATTAATGAGAGAAAAACAGAACATTTCAGACTGGCTTCAAGGCTTGATGTGGATTAGTTGAAACAGTAATAGATGGTTTTTAAAATAACATGACAAGCATTCAGGGATTGTTTGAACCAGAAAATAATAGAATCTGTAATACTAGTGGTACATCCTGAGAAAGTTGTTTTGAGATTTGATTATTAGAATATTCTACTGATTACTTTTTTGTCCTAACAATATGCAATGTCATAATTGAAAAACACAGAAAAATATACAGGTTAAGTAGGTAAGCAAATGAATCCAGGCAGTTAGTTTTTAATCATCTTCTTCCAATAATGGATTATTTGAATATTCAAGAAAACCCAAATACATTATCAGAATATAAATTAATGAGCATGTATATTCATTTGCAGAAAGAATATGGATCTTTCAATATTCTTTCAAAAATAAATTGATCAACAGAGTGAATCGCATAAAAGATCTTTTCTATAAGGAACTTTGTCACACAATAAATTTTTGTAGACTGCAAAAATATTCTTTTGGTGTGGTTAAAAATACAATTAATATCAATTACTAGTATTTAATATTTTGAATGTTGAATTGAGGATCAGTACGGATTATTTAACATACTAATAAGGGGAAAAAATGAAAGAACTTATGCAATCAAATACTCACATGAAATCTCAGAATATGTCCAGAGTTGTGATAATGCAAATGCATAATTTCATCACTAGGATCTCCCATATGGTATACAATATCACACTCAGGGCACTGGGTAACTCCAAATCTTTTCTGGCCAGCATCAAGGAGCATTTGAGTCGAACATAACTTTCGAAACTTTTTATCGGTGGAGGTAGATCCCTTATTGAGCTTTTTCTCAGGAACGCTGCTGGTAGTGCCACAAAAAATTGGAAACAATTCATTGTTTTTTGGAGGAACTGACATCTTAAAAATGTTCTGTGCGGCATTAGGCATTCTATTCAGAACGGATGTTAGGTTTTTAGCCATCTTAGGGCTACTCAAAGCTAAACCGGAGGTATCATCGCACATTTGAGATATGGGAGATAGGATAACACTTGCAGGGCACGGTGGCTGTTGATGGAGAAAAATTGAGTTATCTGAAGCTACTACGGAGCTGTGAGCTTGTAACGTTATTTTGTTATCAGATTTTGTAATAGTGGGACATTCTTCATCTTCAAGAGAACTAATGACACTTTCAATATCAGCCTTAATCAAGTCTGGCTCATCTGAAACTAAGTCGCTCAGATCATATTGATTTTCAACATCTTTGATCTTTGGTTTTTCTAACAGAGTGACCTTTCCATTACCAACTTCAAGTTTAATATTTTTATTCATTTTCACAACCCCTTTGGATCTCAAATGTTTAAAAAACTTTTTACTTGAATCTGGTTCTGGTTCAGGACTCATTGGCCGCTTTTTACTCTCCTCGGTAGGGGTATTTTTGGTTATTGTTGCACAAGTTATGAGCTTCTCCTGGGTAACTGTAGATGAAATCATCTGCTTCTGTTTGGAAAGAGTTGTAGACGGAATCACCTGATGTTGGATAACAGCTGGTTTTGCATTTTCTTTATTTGCTATAAGTGGAACTGAATCATTTTTGCATTTCATTTCTTTCAAGTCCATAATATAATCAGTAATGGACGAATTTCCTATTACACTCATGGCAGCTTTCAGAATTGTTTTTTTTGACTTTTTTTGTCTTGGTTTGCGAATTTTATGACCAACGCCAGCATTTATTTGTCCTATTCTTTTACGCGATTTCGTTTTGCGGCTTGTGTTGAAAAAAATGTGTGATTTTGGGCGATCTTCTTTCTTGGTCAATATTTTTTCCATTATATCTTCTGTTTTAGGATAAAATTGATTTGTTGAAAGAGAAATACTATCTTCAGGAAACAATGTTGTGCGTACTTTGGAATTTTTAGGATCTAATTTGATATGTTTAGTTTGCTTGGGAGAATTGTAGGGAGACAATTTTCTCTTATTGGAAGGAATTTCTGATGAATCTAAAAGAGATTTACGAACTAATTTTGGTAATTTAGTATTAGTATTGGAGGTGTCATGAGGGGTTTTTAACTTATAAGAGGGAGAAATTTTTGATGGAGTTTCATTTAGAACATTCTGTGAACTGTCTTTAATCTTTTTGATATGAGGACTTAAATATAAAGGAGACATAGTTTCCGAAGCAGAACATTTTACATTAGTAGGAGTACAAGCTCCATACTGTCCTATATCCACAACTCCTAATATATTGTAGTCACCAATAGTATCTGCTTTAAATAATAGATTATCTCCATTATTATGTTTTAGAATACAACATTGTAAGTCTTCAGGTCCAAAACAAGAATCAAAGCTAATGGGACTTATATGACCCAAATCAGAATCTGATTCTGAATCAGAGCTATCTGGTGGAAAGAGAGATCGCCTTCTATGAAATATGTGGGGAGTGCGTTCATGAATTGTGGTACTCTGTTCACTTCTCACAGCATTCATGGTGATGGTCCCACTGTAATAAAAAAAATGTTAAATTTACAATAGGCAATTTTCAGCTTTTTCCAAACTCCATCGCCTCTCAATGAATATATATTAATGAAGTGCCATGAATGGTAATTACTGTAGGGGTATACAAATATTCATGAACCCCTGGAAAGAACAAGAAAAAATGAGAAATTGTATAGCAATCATCATGCAATTGGGTACAGTGAAAAAAATAATTGAACTGTAAACTGTACCTACATTATATGATAACTTCTAACAGGATGAGGAGTAGAAATTATCACGTTTATCTCAAGTCAAATGGTTTCAGTCTCGACAAACGAATGTTTATATCCAATTGTTTATCACACATGTTTTCAGAACTATTAACGGTTGATTTGCCTCCTTTTTACCTGGCGCCAAATGTCAACAATTGACATCCCGGCCTTGGATACTGTATACAATTACAATAACTGCTTTTTAATCTTCATGAAATATTAAATGGCAACATCGAACGGCCGGAAGGTGGAAGACTAATACGTCTTCCATTGCTGAAATCAGTACACACTTATTGTAATGTGCAATAATATGTCTAGGAAAGGTATTCCATCAATACTTCATCCTTTCCATTTGTTCCTTTTTTTTCATTAAATTTCAAATCTCTTTTTTGACAAAAGAATTTAAAGAGGACTGAACATCTACCATTGAATAATCATAGTATTAAATTACGAACATTGCAAACTCAAGCGTGTACTTTACAAATACCTAGAAATTTCAAAATGTAAACCGGACAGCATTGGATTCATGAGTGAGATCACAAGCTTCGAATCGAATAGTGTTATGAATTATTTCACTCGCTTCTCTTTTCATTCTCTTTGTTATCGTCAATCGTCTAGCATTTGAATAATTAGCATTCAAATGACCCCTTTTGAGTATTCGAGATATCTTGAGTTATTGCAATAACCGAATAACAGAATAATTTTATTCGAATCATCCCATCACTACCACCACAGAATACCTTACCGATATGACACTTATCTAGCGGCACTTTGATGTTGAGGGATGAGGTTTCTGTCACCTATATTCTGTGTTGGGAGTGCTCAATATCATTTTCAGCGACAAATTGTAATTATTTGATACTCATCAGATATATAAGTAGCCAGGCGGTTCGACGTGGGTGCTTTGTTCACTCACTCGAATTTACTGCCGTGTCGGTCGGTGGTTCAAGTCCTAGTCTGAACGACCGATTTCCACTTGCTATCGTCCAACCCGTGTTAGGAATCACACGTTAAAAGGTAAAACCTCGTTAATCCTTAGCTCGCACAAGTTTCGACATTCGATGATTGTCGTTGGTAAAGGTGCGACAGGTAGTTAACGGAAAAACAGATTTTTAAACAGATTTTTTTTATTGCAGTCGAGGAATTATTATGTCATCTCGATGGATTATTAGACTAAAATTTCAACCGAACTAGCTTACTCTTACCAAGTTCACTAACCACTTGACGGAATTTTTAGGTCTACAGTAATCACTTCGAGATTCTCAAGAAGTTTATGGTTTCCGGTTCCTTGTCGAGAGTCCCTTCTGTAAGGTATTCTGTGCTAACCTCATTTAGTTTCACCAACTGGCCGGATAGCCCTGTTGCTGAGGCCATGAATGAAAAAAAGAAGTCAGTTAGTTTTGACTTTTGAATGAGTATTCTGTGTTTGAGTATTCATTAATTCATTTAATTGATTGTTTGATTTGATAACTGATAAAGTAAGGTGTCTTTAAAGTGGTCATCAGTGATACAATATATAGCAGACGTCTGCTATACGTGAATCGAAACAGAAAAATCGTTCATTTCTTCAGTGACGAGAAATCTGAAGTAAGTTGTAATAACATATCCTTACAAAGCTTCATTCAAAACAAATAAACACAAACAATAGTTACTTGGTTATTTCCATTCCATTTTGGATGAAATTCGAAAGATCTTCAATATATCTTCATAAAATAGGTTAACCTAATAATATATTTCATTTCCAATAATACTTCATTTCAGAAATGGGTGACCGTTATAATATTCACAGCCAGTTGGAGCATTTACAGTCTAAATACATAGGTACTGGTCATTCAGACACTACAAAATATGAATGGTTGGTAAATCAGCATCGAGATAGCTTCTCAAGTTATCTGGGACATCCTGACCTCATCAACTTCATAGGTATCTGCGAGAATGAATCAAAGGCCAGAGTCAAATTCAACCTCATGGAAAAAATGTTGCAGCCCTGTGGTCCTCCACCAGACAAACCTGAAGATTAATTATTATGATTGAGTAATGGTACCATAAATTCAAGATTATGTGATTATTTGATTCACTTTTTATCAGTGACATATTAATATATCTATGATTTTTATAATTTAAAGGTCTCAATAAAGTTGTTTGTGGTGTGTATACTGAAACACATTAATAGCAGGTTTATGCAACACACCCATTACTAAGAACTGAGAGTTCAGCCATAACAAATCGAGGCGAGAGTTTATGGAAACTTGAAATATGCCCAGAAAGTTGACCAGCATGTAACTAATACTTGAAGCTCAGGTTAAAATCAAAATGACCATGCACTAAATTGAAATGTTTCCAATTGTTTCAAATTAGTATCTATTTTAATAATTGGAAAACTGAATGAAAACATGTTGGATTTCTTTCGTTAACGTAGTGAAACTTCAAATGAAGTATAATCGTGCTTATGTTAACATGTGCATAAGCCGTACAATATTCTTAGGTATAGTCTCAGTTCCTAATCATTAGGAATCAAACCTCAGGAAATCGTCGATGCTCTTGCGAATTATTTTAAAAGTATACATCATATCGGATATCTCCCTGTGTGGTATGCTAGATAACTTTCCAAGCTATTTTCCGGGTATAAATATCGAACATATTAATGATATTATTACCAGAGAATTCAAGAATATTAATACGAATATAACACTGTTCAATGCCTATGTGAGGTCTAAACTAGAATACGGCGTCTTAATATGGTATCCAATTTACAATTGCCACATACATCATATTGATGCTGTTAAAAAAAGATTTTTAAAATATCTGCCTTTCAAGGTCACAGGATTATATCCTCAGAGGGGAACCGACTATTCTATCCTTCTGAATCAATTTAATGTAATATCTCTGAATACACGACGACTTTTTGTCACAATCTCCTTTCTTCACAAACTACTAAACAATAAGATCTCTTGTGTCCCTCTTTTACAAATGATCAACTTCCGCACCCCACGCCTCAATTCCAGATATCAAGACATTTTACTGTGATCTTGTTAGAATAAATAACAGTTTGAAAGCACTAGTGTCAATACTTTGTAACAACTATAATTCAATATGTGATATGTGCGATATTAATCACAGTTCTCAAAGTTTTATTTTAAAATGTATTCTCGCTAGAACCTTTTAACTGCGATCACTTTTTCTTTTCGATTCTTGTGATATATTTCTATTTCTACTTATTTTGCTTTTAGTTGTAGCAATCTTTTTTTTAACTAATTATTACTGTTTTGCATATATTTTCATCAACACCTTTGTATATTTCCTGTAATTGGGTGAATGCCTGTTGGTAATAAAGTGCTATCAATCAATCACTTAGGTTTAATTCTCAGGTATAAGTGTATAAACCCATATAAATAATCGTTCAGTTTGCAACAGACGCAGTATGAACATCTTTGTTATGGAGGGTTTTCCACAATCGTTAATTTATTTATTTCATACATATAGCCTATAGATAAGTATAGTGAATTTTTTATATCTGAAATATCAATGTACTTGTTAAACACAGTACTTCATATAACCATTTCATGTACTGAACTAGATTTATGACAAAAATATTTGTTGATAATTAGTAAGTATAATTTTGAGGATTTATTCTATTGAATTTGTTCAAATGATTGGAAAATTTGAAAAAACGAATTAGGAATGGCACAGTCTTCATCACAGCTTTATTAATTCATATTTCACAATCTCTTCCTCAACACATAACATTAAAACGAGTAGTTTTCATCTCCATGCGTCTGTAACCACAAAGTTTGAGGATAATTTTTCCTCAACCCTGATAATACCATTTGTGCGTTACCCTGCTTATTCACATTCAGTTCATTTCTTTGTGTCAAGCGATCAACAAGTAAACTGTAGGTATGTAGTGTAATTATTGCTAACATGCCGAAAAACCTATTTTGTTTGACTTTTCTTGGCAGACCATCAGAGAATCAATGAATAGCTAATCCTGGCTAGTATGCGAGGCACCTGAATAATAGCATTCAAGGTGGACACAACAATTTACTTTTAGGGTCAGAAGACTCATACATGAAGAGTTGTGATTCAGAGCATATCAATGAGTCAAAAAATCCCTTTGTCAATACTCAAACTCACTCTGAGGGAGTAATATTAGGGAATAATATGAAAACCTTACTTGGGAGTGAATCGGGGTTATCCACTAGTATATGGGAGGCAATCCTAAAAAAAGGGGTCAGATAAGGACACTCGCAAAACCTTGCTATAATTTAAATCTAGTGTCTCAGAGTGGTCCATCAATAAGTAGAATACCTTTATTTGTAAGGTTCAAAACTACATTGGAACAATCTTTACGTTTGAAATTTGAAAAGTATAAGTTGCACTAAAATTGCCGGATTTTGGCACATAAATCGACTTAAATTTAGTGAACAAAACAGTTACAAATTTGAAGGTATTGACCATTTAGATACTGAAGAAAACTGCATTTAATTTCTGGTAATTGAAACACATTCCAACAAAAAAGGATAATAAAAAATCAGTTATAAAAGTAAGAGATAATGTTCTTCTAATCTATAATAAAGAAGTCAACGATCCTACCACAAAATAATCCAGTAAACAGTGAATAATTTGTAAATTGTCTGTAAATTCGGACAAAAGTAAAATAATAAATTATATCTGATGAGGAACCATGTGAGAAATGTAAGTCCATAATAGAAATTACTGAATCTACAATTATATGCAATAGTTGCTCTGCTATTTGCTATGAAAATGCTCACAGCTGATTCCCTCAGAAGTTAGGACAGTTGTGTTAAGAAAACGTACTTTTATGTAAGATTGATGACTTGTTAATTTTGTGGTAATTCATAATCACTTTAATGAAATGAATAAAAACCCTTAAGTCTAATTATAGATTTATTCGCCGAAATAGGGTGGATTTGGACATTGATAAAGTTATATCTTAGATATTAATCTGTATTATCAGTATCCATGTTCTCTCCACCAGTATAAATAAAATTAATTAGTGGTAATTAGTCGAAAGTGTTTTTATTCATTTCATTAAAGTGAAAACGTACTTTACTGTATTTTTTGCACTTCTTGTAAGGAAAACTTCAAGAAGGTTCCTAGGATTATCGAAAAGCTAAATGAAGTATTAGAAATCAACAAAAGTTCATTGGAAGAAAACACAAAATTGCTAGAAATCATAGCGAAACAAAATGAAAACAAGAATGATAATAACATGAATGAAATATCAGGAAATCAAAGAAAGGGAAATAGAGAAGCATGCATAATAATATGCAACATCTAGGAATCCAGAGAGAATAACCATTTGGTAAGGGCAAAGAGTGATACTGAAAACATAAAAAAAATCTTGGCAGACTCACTGATCAAGTAACCATAAAAAATACATTTCGGCTTGGAAAATACACCCCTGATAGAAATAGACCATTGAAAATTGTACTGAAGAACCATGAAGAAGCTATCTATATTTTACCAAATTGAAGAAACAAATATTCCTGGTAAAATAATCTTTTTGTACAACTGTCATTAAAAGTGACATTTTTAATGGTTGTCAAGAGTAATAATAGTATATTATATACCTAGGGTGAGAAGTGAGCTATTATTTATCGAGCATTTTTATATCCTGAGGCGCATAGCCCCGAGGGATATAACGTGCGAGGTAAATAATAGCTTTCTCATCCGAGGTATATATAGAATTGTTTTCACTACTAACATTGATATATTAACAATTTTAATTTTGGCATTAGTAATTTTCTAACAATTTGTTAAATATATCGCAATATCAAGTAGAGTGGAGCGTGTTTCTAATCAGGCTGGCTTTATTTATGTAAAAATTTGGCATGTGTCAAATTTTGATATGAATCTAGGAAATATCTCATTGCATTTTTGATATATTTCAATGTTCCACTTCTCTCATCGCTTCTGTATGTTCAGAACTTAGAATTTCTCAATTCTGCATTATAGTGAGAAAAAAATTTCCTTGGTTATGATAGCCCAAGGCAGCTATGAATTGTTGCATGTAAAATTGAAACGGTACAGTTTCCATGTTGAATACGCGATGTCGATGATACGCGCGCAACATCTACTTAGGCCATGAAAACGTTTGCCGGCGTTTCCATGACAACCAAACACTGTACAAAGATTATTATTGTTGTCAGTTTGCCAAATGCGGTTTTAATTTAAATTTAGATGTCATTTTGAAGAAGTTAAAAGATCTATATAAGTGAAACGTCAATATAATTAATTGAAAAAAGGGTGAAAATTGAAGTGACGATGATTTAGAGATGATGTGTACCCCGCCTGAAGTTAGAGTGGTGGCAGCCAGTACAAGTAGTGATTTATTGCCAGAAAAATCAAAGAGACTGTACATGAATGCATATAACCAACTGAAAACATGGTGTGAAGAAAGGAAAGTTACTAAAGTAACAGAAAATGTTTTATTAGCGTATTTCAAAGAGAATTCTGAAGGCAAAAAGGTATCGGCATTAAGGGCAAATTATTCCATGCAAAAATCAACACTTCCAATAAAAGAAAATATTGACATTTCAAAGTTTTTCAAGCTTGTAGCATTTTTAAACCGAAAAAACAGTAATTATAAACCTAAGAAATCAAGAGTATTTACAAAGGAAGAAATTGACAAATTTATAGTTGAAGCTCCGGTTGACGAATATTTATCAAAAAAGGTATACTTTCTTATTATTAGATTGTGTTAAATTTTTTAATGGAATGATATTTAGGCTCTTATGGTAATTGGTGTTGCCGGTGCCTGCAGAACAGATGAATTATGCAATATGCTCCTAGACGATTTAGATATTTGCGATGATATTATTATAATAAATATTCTCAATTCAATGAACAGAACATTAAGAAAGTTTGTTGTTGTTGAGCTACAATGGGTTAATGTTATTAAAAAATACTTAGCTAATAGATAGGCCAACTGACATTAAAAAACTATTTATTTTATACCGTAAAGGTAAACATATTAAACAAAATATTGGGCACAATACTATTAGTAAAGTACCATATGTCGTGGCTAATTATCTCAAATTGGAAAATCCTGAGTGTTATACTGGTCATTCTCTAAGACGTAGCTCCGCCACACTTCTTGCAGAAAACGGAGGAGACTTACTAAGCCTGAAACGGCACGTTTTGTGGAAGTCGGCTGCAGTGGCTGAAGGAGATATTGAGGAATCAATAGCTGATAAGAAGAGAATCGCCGAATTAGTACAAACATGTAATTTACCTAATGAAGCTTCAAATATAACTTCTTTTGCAAGTCAAGATGCTGTCTTAGAAAACGTCCATCTTGAAGATAATTTAGTGGAAAAATGTAATGAATGCCTTCAAAATACGAGGATTGTTTGTAACACAGAAGTGAATTTATCTGGTCCAAATGTTAGTTACAGAAAATGTTGGAATACACATGATTTGTCACAATTGTACAATTAATTATAATTTCAAATAATTTTCAAGCGTATTTCCAATGTCCAATTTCCTACTTCTGGTTGATAATTAAGTTAACCAAAGGTTTCTGTGAATATCTTTAAAATTATAGAATTGTTCTCATTATTTACCTACGTGTTTTTTTATTATCATTATTTACCAAGAGTGAGAAATATTAATTCTCGTTAGAGAAATGGAGTAAATAATAGCAATTTCTCAGGTTAGTAGTGAAAAAAATGTTTTCTTCGTTGCAGTAGATTTATTCGCCGAAATAGGGTGGATTTGGACATTGATAAAGTTATATCTTAGATATTAATCTGTATTATCAGTATCCATGTTCTCTCCACCACTATTGATTACAGTTTTCGTGTAACCACCTCTGAAAAACCAACCACTCTAAAATCTTCAATGACACTATTCCACTTCAGATACACCGAATATACAAGGTACACATTGAATAAGTTGAATAAATCACACCACGATATCTCACTTGGTTCCAATAATTCATACAACTGAAATATAAAGAAATATTGTCAAAGGAGAGCAAAAAATCAATAGGCACGGTACTACTAAATATCATTTAAATATTTTTCATCATTTTCAATATAAAAGCAAGTTTTTTCACAGTACATAGAATTTTCTCGCCTTTTCATAATCCTTAGCTGTATTTACATGAGATCACTAAAAAATAAGTAGCCTGAAGTGCAGATAATATCGGAATTAATATGAATATCACAACACTGCATTATCAGAATGCAAATTCAAAATTCATGTAAGTTAAAATAAAGAGCGATTGTCAAATCACAGGATATTGGAGTTTACAACAGTTCTTGTGATTTCAAAGTAAATTGATTGCGATTTCAATATGTGAATTCACATAGTGGCCCGGTGAAAACACAAAAAGGGTGTACTTACAATGCGATTCACAACATAACCGATTGACTGTAATTTTTCATTGTAATATTGCTTCTTAAGTAGAATCTCGCAAAACATATTTGTTCTTTTACCTTCATGTATTGAGAATTCTCCAGGGTAACATGGAATCTCACATAATTGATATCAACGTGCTTGTAAAAATCTGGAATTATACATTATATAACTCATCTGAAGCTGACGCCGATTTTTTGCAAAAACACATTTTTCTCTAAAACTCGACCAACATATTTTGTCGAACTCACCGAATGCAACTCAAAACTCCCATCAGAACTGCTCTGAGATTCCTGTCTGTCATTTGAAATGTTGGTTTTTCGAATTTCGCATAAATAAATTAAAAAGTTTTGATTTTTCGATAAAAGTCCAATGATATATTCTGTATAACTCGCCGAGTGCTACTCATAACTTCCATCAGAACTGTTCTGAAATTCATTTCTGTCATTATTCGAAATGTTGGTTTTAAGAATGTCTCACCTTATGATGGCCAATAAATTGAAGTTTCGATTTTTTTATAAAAGTCGATTGACATATTTTATAGAACTTGCCGATTGCTACTCAGAACTCTCATCAGAACTGAAATATCTCTTGATTTTTTTTCCAAAATCATGATTTTCATAAGTCAAAAATTGATTTTCTTTCCCAATACCTTTTTTATTTCGGCAGAACTATATTCAAAAATGGTCAAGAACTCCAGAACTATTCCATCTTCATCGAAAAATACCACCAAAACTTGGTTTTTCGAAAAAGTTGGCACCGTATGAAGTAAGCGCCACTAATTTTTTTTCTTATTGAAATATACAGTTTGCTGAAACTATTCAATATTTATATCAGGAATTCCAGAACTCTATCAAATCTACCCAGAATTCCAAAAAATGTGTATTTGCACAAAGTCGGCGCCAGCTTCACATGAATCGTATATATTGGTAACATGGGTTCCAAGACTTTTATTTTTCCAAGACCGTCCTGGAACTATACAAAAGTCTTGGAGAACTAGCCATTAGTTAGCAGGAAAAGTCTTGTCTACAGTGTCATATACAGTGTCACCATTAAAGTCACCATTTTCGAAAAGTTTCAATGAAGTTTAACTTCGGCACTTCTTTGTGCTTTAAATTTAACTTAATGATGCGGCCAACTGCGACCCAGTGTTTGTCAAATTCAACTTTTTTTTTGAAAAAAATTGAAAAAGTGTATTTCTAGATCGAATTCAACAAAAAGTTACTTGAAAAAGTTGTGTCTACGGCAATTTTATATCCATTTGCCAAATTTTATGCAACTAGGATAAAGTTTACGTTTTGCTTATTTTTGACAGATATCCCCTTTATTTTAAAAAACAAGTTCGGTTAATTGTCATCAATTCATGTATACATAACAAACTCATCATGGAGTTTAACTTTTCTGATACATTTTTACTTATACGGACATTTTTAGAGAGAAATTAAAAATTTGCTATATAAATTTTAACATGACTGGGGCAAAGTTTCAATCACTTGGCTATTTTCTTAAACAAACCTTTTATTTCGAAAAAGCATAGGCAACTAAAAAAATGCAAATAATTTCGATAGAACTGTTATTATTATTAAAAATTTTAAACAACAATAATATAGAAAATACAAAGGGGTACAAAAAATTACTTATTGATCTAAATGAGGTTGTCAAACACTTATAGCCTACATTTCAGTATGTCGTCCTACACGTTCAATACAAATTATGGTCCTTCTACTGACATCTGTAACTGCATTTTTAATAAATCGGGGATTTATATTTGCACAGCACTCGCGAATGGTATTTTCCAGATGTTGTATGTCAGTAAATGGTCTACTTCGGTACACTTTTTGTTTCAGGTAACCC
>NW_019289663.1:299401-333707 GCF_000500325.1 Leptinotarsa decemlineata
TATATCCTGGACCCGGAAGTCACGCAGGTAGCTATAGCTGCCTACGTGGTGATGTTAGATGATGCCTGGGAATTCTAGGTCTTCTAATTGAAACCACAAATGTGCGGTTAGCTCCTGTTGGTGACACCGTGCATATGTGATGTTTTTCATTTTTGGTAACCAGTTGTTGTCCATCTTTGCAATTGGCTGCACCGCGCTGATGAGGCCAATAGCCAGAAACACGTGTTCGCGGTTTGCCCCTATTTTTTGAGTGTTCTGTCCACGAATTTTCCCCTATTGATTTATATGTATGTATGTATATATGTTCTTGTTTCCAAATATCAAAGGTGAACTGCATGTTCAACGATTAACGAGCGCCGAAGAAGCAGTTCAAGCGTTCAAAAACTATGTTTTGAGGTGTCTCAAGAGGGATAGAAGAATGGAAAAATTGCTTTGACAAATGGTTTGAACGAATGCAAAAGTGAACTCATCTCATACTGTCGTCCGGGTTAGAACACGTCTGTAGTTTTCATCTTTTCGACATTTCGGCTTTGAAGGCATTTTCAAGTACCACTTGAAATTGAAATTACATGACTCGACGACGCGGTCATTATCTCCCTGACGTCACTGGCTTTGTTCTTCCTGCCCATCTGTTAAGTACATCAACTCTTTTGAGAAGTTTATCTTATCCAGAATTTTTTGGTTAACATACTCTTTTAGTAAACCAAGAAAGAGATTTTGTTTTGGATCACATTTTTACAATTACAGAAGACCCTTAAACAACATGCCGTTTAACGTAGACTTCAGCAAAATTTCATAGATTTTCATTCAGAAAGAAATTTTCGGTATCACTTCTGCTCAATAAAGTAAGTACAAGATTTGGAAGCCTTTATTAATTTATTCACAAACATCCTCTAAGGTATGTGTCAAATAGTTTGTGGCTCATTACTTCTGGAGATATTCATCGAACAAAAACAAGGACAACGAACTGTCCGGACCGTCCAACAGGTCGTTCAGATCAGTAGCATATCCAGCCAACTTCCTGATAACGTCTCTCTGCTTGTGAACAAACTCGTGTTCCAGGTGATCCGAAATCTCGGGATCGTGAAAGTTCTTATTCATCCGGGTGGCCTCACCGTGGATCGAGTTAGCCTCAAGAGCAATTCTCTTCTCAAAGTCCAGAGCCCTGGCGACAGCAGCAAACTCGTTCAGCTCGAAACTACGCTCCAGCTCGTTCTCCTCTAATAATTCTTCGGAGACGGTTGCGAAGTTCATTTGACCTCCTCGTTTCGTGAGGTACTTGATGAGTTCAATGCCCTCCTCCCATTTGTCGTCGGAAAGAGAGCGGAAGAGTTTTTCAAATCCTGGACGGTTTTTCTCGTAATTAGCAAAGTTGGTGGAGAGCAACAAATATTCAAAGGAGCGAATGAAGTGATGGTTGGTGAACTTCTGAAGTGCCGGTTGGACTACATCGATGGCGCCATATTTGGCAGTACAGTTGAGGGTGGATGTATCTGAAATTGAAGAATATAATTCTTTAACTGAAATATTCCACAATAATATACAAAAAAGTTATCTACCAGTTAAATAAAACGGGGATAGACATGCCAATAATATTTTCCACTCTTCAATAACTCATTTTTTCGTTTGATGTACGGTTTTCTCATAAAAAAATCATTCGTTTGCAAGTTATTATGAACATGTTGAAAACATGAATATTTCCGACAGTTTTCCACCTATACTATAATTCCAAAATAGTAGGCAGAAATGATTGACGTTTTTTGCCTTAATCTGTCTCTTGCAGTGGCGTACGGAAATTATACTAAAACAGATGAGGACAAATTAGATAGAATATATAGAATTACAACCTTGAAAACAATCTTTCGTTTCAATGCAATAATATTTCTGAGAATTTAGTGCCTACTATTATGGAATTGTACTATAGTCAATTACTTAAATAATCAAAATTCATAATGTTTTCAAAAAAAAAAAACATAGACCTTAATACAGATTCCGAGGTAAGGAACTGAAAACCAGGCGGCTGCATGAAATGCATTCTCCAAAGACAAATATTCCAAATGCATGAACATTTTCATAAAAGATTTTGTGAAAGAGAAAGTTTTAAACCAGACAATCATCTAAAAGCAGTACAACCTACTCAACGATTCAAGAAATTGAGGTAGCAGTTTTTAATCCATCCATAACAAATGAAGTTTTGCTAATTGCTGATTTTATTTACCGATGTTAACATGTTGGAAAAATTAAGCTGTGATTATTCAAAGTGATCCTCCTTCTTTCATTAGAGATTAAATGAGCATACAGGAGTATAAAATCGACTGTGGTGTAAGCAAGCACTTCAGTGAATAATTAAACCCAAATTACAGTATTCTCTGGATAGGACAAGAAAGACCCCAATGGCTACCCCAATAGTTTCGATTATTTCTTGTAGGGTCGTCCCAACACCTTTGTTTTCGATAGAAAATTTCATACGGAAGGGCAATTTTGAAATCGAATCGTAGTTTCTTGTGAAATATTAGAAACAGTCCTAGCTAGCATTTTCCAAAACGTACATGCTTTCATTAGAAACAGAGAAAAGCATACGTATATAGAGCATGGCATATCACTATTCTTTTCAAACAATTTTGGTTAAAATCCTGAACAGACATCACTGGCAAGAATAAAAAAATTAGTTGTGCAATAGATTTATTTCTGATGCATTGAAGATGCACACCAAGTTTTACAAAAATATATAGGGACATACGACAGTTATAAAAAATATATTTTTTAAGAACTATAGCACCATGTAATTCCAACGACAACATCTTCAGATTTTTTTTCTCAAAATGGGCCGATAATAAGCTCTTTAAATGTTAGCATGGCATTATGAAACACCCTGTATAAATTGGTCTGAACAACCATTTGTTTCAATTTCTTTTGGTGTCAGAGGATTTTGGTTAGTTGAATTCCTTATCAATATCAATTGAATGAATGATGTCTATTTTTACTTCCATGATGTTTGGTGTATCAATTGATTTTTGAAATGATTCGACAGTTTTTTCATGTTATTGGTTGTTTTTTATTGATAATTTTTTTTCCGATAACCAGCTGCCAACGAACATCCTGAAATGTCAAAATTTCGGGGGCCTAAGGTTAAACGAAATCCCTATTAATATGAGATTTCTATCAATGTTCTTAATGAAAATTGAATAAAAGTAACATTGTAATACCTAGTAAATATGTTATGTATGGTAAATATACATTTTAGTCTCGGGAAGAGACAAATTTCTTTAATGCGTATACAATCGGAGACTTGAAAATGAGAACTTTTTTCTGTTTCTAGACTTTAATGGCTCTTCTTTCAGAAACGCTTTAGTAAATCACAAAATGAAAACAAATAATAAATTAATGAACACATAGAAATAACTCACCAAAAATAAAATGGCATTTATTTACAAAAATAAAATCTATGACGGATGAAACGTGACGAATCTTGAATAATCTATCATATCACCTGATAAAATGGATCTGAATATAATATAAAAGGTTATCATAAATAAAATTCTCAGTAAAAATGCTCTGCTCTGCTAAACCACTTTTATCTGAGGTAATTCGTGAAGAGAGGTTACGAGAAGTCTTCACGAATTACCTCACATAAAAGTGAAGAGAGGTTACGAAAAGTAACCATAGATGCGGTCAAAACTGTAAGTCTCCTTTACATAATATGTTTCCAAACAGAATACGTGGAAAAGTATATAAAAATATTTTAATTTGATGTTATAAACTAAGTTATATTATTACAGCTTACTTGTCAACTATATCAATATAAAATTTTAACCGTTTTACTTGCACACGCTCTTATTTAAAAATACAAAAAAGTGCAAAATAGATTTATATTTTACACTTTGGACCGAATGAAACTTCCATACCCGATTCAATGTTCCTAACGATTTTATAATATACATCGATATATCAACAGAGTTAAAATTCCTGCTTAGCTCATGGAAATTTTTGCAATACCTACATAGTGATAAATCTGTAAAGTTGAGATAGTTACTTGTCACAGCTTTCATTAGTTGGTTTCAAAAGTGGTGTCCGTTTTAGTATCATGTTTTTGTAGCTCTACATCTCAATGAACATTTATTCTACTGTATCGTGTTATATACTGATCGATAGATAATTTTGTACTCTATACAATGATGTATACATTATTTTCCAAATATCAATTTTTTGCCTCTTTTCAGGTCATTACCATATGATGTCTTTAAGTGATTTTTGGCCAATTTTTCTCTACGAATTCAAATTGAATCAAAGCGCTACCGAAACAGACCGAAAAATTGAGCAGGCATTTGGCAATGATAGTGTTGAGAAACATACCGTTTACGAAATTTCATTCCGGAAATTTTAGCCGCGAAGGTGAGCCCCGAAGTAGTCGATCTACAGTATTCCAAGACAAGGATTTGAGAACCCTGGTAGAGATTGATCCATCACAAACGGTGTGTGGGATGGCGGAAGAACTGGGCGCCAGGTCCCATGTGGTTTTTGATTGTTTAAAACGTATTGCCAAGGTCAAAAGGCTTGAAAAAATGGGTGCCCCAGGATTTGAACGATCGAAATTGTCACGTTTCGAGTTTTGTTCTTCTTTGGTTTCGCACAATCAAAACAATCCTTCAATTCGTTCAGGCCAGTCTCAACTCCCTTCACTGTGGGTTAATGGACTGACACCTATCAGAAAACAACTACTTTCCTGGCTAATACTACGAAGGGCGTTGGATTATATCCGACAAGTGTCAATTCAGGATTCTTCACTGAAGTAATAAACTGCTGATTAACGAAAAAACACATTTTAAACAGAGTTTTTTTAAACAGATATGCTGTTGGCGATACAACTGCCGCAAAAGATTTTCAATTATTGGAACACACTTGCAGACCGGTTTCGGACTGTATGGCCACTCGTAAGTGCAAGGTAATGTCTATCATCAACAAAGTCTAGGATTTCCGATAATTGAAAATCGAATTCCTTCAGAGTATCATTCCTCGAATTAGGCTGAAGCGGACCACAAACAGGTTTATCATCGCCCCATCTGCCTATGAACGAGGCAACCGACCAGCCCGAAACCGGTCTGCAAGTATGTTCCAATAAATGAAAATCTATTGCGGCAATTGTATCGCCAACAGCATATGTAGGATTACTTCAGTAAAGAATCCTGCACTGACACCTGTCGGATATAATTCAACGCCCTTCGTGGTAATAGCCAGAGAAGTAGTTATTTTCTGATAGGTGTCAGTTCATTAACCTACAGTGTAGGGAGTTGAGACTGGCCTGAACGAATTGTTCCTTTAGATAATTTGATTTATAGCCAGTCTTCAAGTATGTCCAGTAACTATATGTGGAAAACGATCCTTGTTTGAATCGGATCGTCACGTGTGATGAAAAGTAGATCCTCTACGATAACAGGAGACGCTCAAAGCAGTGGTTGAACACCGATGAACCACCCAGGTACTTCCCACAGGCGAAAACCCATCAAAAAAGACCATGGTTACTATATTGGTCAGCGGCACTGGCACTGGTCAGTAGAAGAGATTCGATCCTCCTTCATGACAGCGCTCGTCTGGACGTTTCACAAATCACCGTCCGAAAATTAAACGAATCAAGCGTCGAAGTTCTGCCTTACCCACCGTACTCTCCAGACCTCTTGGCAACTGACTACCATCTTCTCAAGCACTTCGATAACTTTCTCACCGGTAGAATCTTCGCCAATCAGGACAAGGCAAAAACGGTCATCGTCGACTTCATCGAATTCTGAGCACACAATTTATATGCTGACGGAGTTAATTGACTCGTGTTACGTTGGCCAAAGGGCACTAATTCAAATGTCACTTATTGAATAGGTATTCACTGATATATTACAGATTCAAATAGACTCATGAAAACGGACAAAACTTTTGAAACAACCTTATATTATGATCTTCAACTTTTTAATATACCACCCAACATACTACATACCTAGTGGTAATTCCCATACATATTATTATCGAAAAGAAAAAAACACGTAGACTTTGTAAAATATATGTTTCGATTACTACTTTCCATTGAGACCAACTCCGTTGATTATTTATTGAATACTTTTTATCTGAAAATTGAATATTTTCAAGAGACAAATATTTTTCAAACTGTGTCAATCAGTAAGTTGAATATCTTTTTGGGAAAGAAAGTTTTTGGCTTTCTACTACTCCATCTGATACAAAAAAAGGGATGAGAGAATCTTCCAAAGAAAGGAAGGAAGTAATCAATTTGAAACTCTATACATGAATTTGTAGATCATGCAAAGAAGTAACTTTCAATTTCAAATTGATTACTTCCTTCCTTTCTTTGGAAGATTTTCTCATCCCTTTTTTTTGTATCAGATGGAGTAGTAGAAAGCCAAAAACTTTGTTTCCCAAAAACTTAATCACTCCTAAAAATATAACTCCTTCAATTGGAATATCTTCTTCTGTTCAATTGGAGGGACAATTAAAATAATCAATCTTCCTACTTGGACTGATCATTGCGTCATCCATAAATTTTTCAATATAAACATTGATTTTTTTTTCATTCATTTGTGTTGCTTACTGAAATGATACAATTTCTAGCAAGATGCTTTCAACAAACCATCGTAACCAAATATTTTTCAATACTATTGCTGACAAACTGATTCAAAATTTAGATGAGCGATTATTAGAGATCAGATAATTTGATAAACCAGAATTTTATTTACTTAAAGCACTCAGCCAAAGAAATGTACTCACATTTTTTGTTGGTCGTCCTGCAAGCTTCAACTACGTCCTTATAACAATAGTCTTGGGCCGCAGATGCGACAGCGCAAAAGATAGCAATAATAATGAAAGCCTTCATGATCCCTAAAAAATATCAAAATATTCAATTATTTCAAAAACTGCTCACACTGATATTGACACCTACCTGGTATCTCGCCAGCGTAATCACGAATGATGCATATTCGGATAAAGCAAGAAAATTTTATATAGCATTACCACAAAACAACAATAAGATTGTGGATTTAAAAACCGTGCGCATCAGTGTCGTGCGCAACAAAATTACAGATACGGAGTTTGCAATCTCTCATGATTCATGATAAATTGTTTGTACAATATGATGTACCTATAAATTATCTCCTGGACTGGGTCGAAGAACGAAAGTAAATATTTTTTTGTACTTTAAAATATTTCACTTTTTTAGGAAATCGAACTCGATATTCACTAAAAAAATTTACGACACGTAATGTGCAGAGTTTGAATATATTATGATGTTACCTACCAATATCACAACATTCTTGAGATTAATGAATGTATTCTCGAAATAATTACTTGGTAGAGGTGAAAAATATAGTTTGGTAAACTACCCTTATCTTTTTTTGGAAAGAAAGTTTTTGGTTTCTAATACTCCATCTTGATACAAAAAAAGGATGAGGGAATCTTCCAAAGAAAGGAAGGAAGTAATTAATTTGAAAA
The DNA here is from genome assembly GCF_000500325.1 of Leptinotarsa decemlineata. Lineage (NCBI taxonomy): Eukaryota > Metazoa > Arthropoda > Insecta > Coleoptera > Chrysomelidae > Leptinotarsa > Leptinotarsa decemlineata. Next base: position 306,887 of record NW_019289663.1, read on the forward strand.
TAAGCAACTCTATACATGGATGTGTAGATCATGCAAAGAAGTAACTTTCAGACACAAAATGAAAGAAAGTCCTCTTGAAACAGCTACTTTCATATAAACATTGAATTACACGAAAGAAAAAAAATTCTTTCGAAACAAATACTTCTATATGAACATTGAATTATACAGAAGATACTTTTCTCTACTTAGTTTGTATTTCAAATATTCGTTGTGGAATAAAAATCAGATATCATTCACATGAGTTCTACTTTAAATGAATGGTAACAAATTGCACTTACCCTTATCTATTTCAATATGTGAAAAATTGAAAATATACAATAAAGAACAGGATTTAAGAAGATGTGTACATTACACATACAATAAATACAATATAATAAAGTATATTATATGTATAAGTTTTATAATGTCCATAAAGGACGAAACTGCAGTAACGTTAGTTACAATTAAAAGTGGTAAAAAACATAGAAATTTTCATTTCTCTTTTCATTATGATATCCTACCACGTAGTAACGGCTACATCCATCAATTTAATATAACTGGAGTTTTATTCCGTTATTTTAACACCTCGACACGTGTTTCGATAACCAAGTGATCATCTTCAAGAGGAAGATTAAACTAAAAACACTTACAATGTTATCCTTATTTATACCATAGAATACCTCTTCTAGGTACCTGCGACTTAAGTGCCTTAAATTAATTTCACAAAATTGCCTTATCTACTAGTCTTAAATTAATTTTACTATGTGTCCTTATGTAATAGTTAGGTAAATCTGATAATTATTTTAACAAGCTATTAGGTATTGGTCCACCATATTATGCATATCATTATTTTTACCTATTTCCACACTCTCATAGGCATCAAGATGCCTGTTGTTGTTAACTTGTCTAACTAATCTTGATGAAGTAAAGTTTATGGCATGGTTTTGTTGCAAAATATGATGGGCGACTGTTGATTTTCTTTGGTCTTCCATATTTTAGGTGTGCTAAGTGTACCTTTTATCTTATTTTAATAGATCTTTCTGTCTGTCCATAATATTTTGCATCGCAGTCCTTACATTTAATTTCGTAAATTCCATACTTTTCCGAATTTCCGACTTTGTTTTTTTGGTTTGCCAAAAAGCTCTGTAGTTATGGACTTGTTTTAAAAGCCACCTTCATACCTAGTTCCTTAAACATCTCCCCAAAGTTATTCGTAATTGGTGGTATGGAACTGAAATATATTCATCTTGGTTTTCGTCGTTTTTAATTGTCGAGATTTCGTTCATTCTTACCCTAAACATTCTCTTCCTTATAATATCATCTGCAATACTCCTCGAAATTGTATTGTCCAATCTGGATAACATTACAAGGTAAAGCACTCAATTCATTTATAAAATTACGACTTTGTCACGAATGAGTTAAATCTACTCATGTCATCGATGACAGTACATTCATTCGCTTATTTGATTCAGCCACAGGAATCCTGTTTTTAATTGAAAGATTGTGTCTGAAAGTTACCCCTTTACATGATCTACAAATCTTTGTAATTAGTTTATTCTGAAATTATTTTCTTTCTTCCTTTCTTGGAAGATTTCCACATTCTTCTGTATAAAAATGGCGAAGTCGAAAGTCAGAACCCTTCTTTCCCAAAAATTAATCTCTTCTTTTACTTAGTATATTGTGTAGGAATCCTGTGAATGATATCTGATTTAATTCCATAACGAATGTTTGCAGTACAAACTAAATATGAAAAAGTGTTTTTTGTAAAATTCAATGTTTAAATAAAAGTAGTTATTTCGAAAGTATTTTTTTCTTTCGTGTAATTCAGTTTCATACGAAAGTAATTGTTTCGAGAGTATTTACTTTCTTTCTTTCTCTGGATGATTCCCACATTTTTTGTATGAAGATGGAGAAGTAGAAACAAAAACCCATCTTTCCCAAAAATTGATCTCTCTTAAAAATACACTCCTCGCAAATCAAAGTAATAACTTATAATTTCTGCCTGACTTAAAGTTTTTTGTTCAATAAAATTGTTTGCCTAAATGCCAAGGCAGAGTAGGTCAAGAACTCTCCACCGGACGACTTCTTGAAGCAGAAATCCCTCGAGGCGCAGTTCTGTCTCCATACCCCTTCTCGGTTCACACACTAAACCTGCCCCAGCTAGAGAACTTCAACAAGTTGGTTCACTACGCGGAGGGCACAGTTTTGCTGACCAGATTCACCAGCCTTGTGCTAGTCACAGAACACCTGCAACAACAGGTGGAGAGATTAGAGGAGTGAACCAAAAGTTTTCTCGAATTTGCCATGAAAACACGAATTTTATACACGAACATTTTTTGTACAACTGTGAACGTGAATTTACATAGTCTGAAATATATTAAAAATAAATACTTCCAATACATCTTGACGTAGTTTTTTGTTCTGATAAGTTATTGCTTTCAAATGAATGTTGTCTTGAAAATATTATTCAATATTTTCAGTCAAATCGTATTCCAAAATTTTTCCTGTCTAAAAAAAAGTCCAAAATGATTAAATAATACTTCTCTTTTCATACATTTTATATTTAATGGTATCAATACTTACAATACAATTTCACAGCATCCAGTGGTCTTTCTGTGTCATTTCTGAAAGATTAGCATCAACCTCGAATCAAGCGATACTACTCATCCAGAGGAAGGTCAGAAGATGGACAGGAGATTCCTTGAGTGAGTGTGGCACTAGACCATCCTCAATCCTATAATTGGAGGCAGAAGCGACAGATGAAACCGCTTCTAGACAATCCCACTTTCCTTCATCATGTATAACTTCACTACTTAGGTCCAGTGCATATTGACATATTGACCCCCGATCCAAAGTTTTATGGTAGTAAATTCTCATAGATACATACCGATATATCTTCCGGAACATGGATCTCGGCACTCAGTACGTAAATGTCCTGAAAAACCACGCCAAAAATATCTCTCAACGAATTCGGACAAACCGTAACCTAGTGCTGCAGAATCTCCCCGATGCACTGAATACGACCTACTCCATATTCCACGAGAGGACTAAGCACAAGGGGTCGACGAAGAAAAACCAGTGACCAGACAGAGCAGCAGGTTAAGGACAGCTTGGAAATGGGCGGTGATAGATGGTAAAGGGAATCTAATTTCTGTACACATCGGCCGTGTGGAAAAACTTCTATCTTCGAGCACTCAACCGCGGCGGAGACATAGTGTATATAAGAATTATGAATTGTAATGGTTTATGTTTGAAAAACAGATAATTTTTCTTTTTTGTATAATAATGTCTTATAAACGAAAAAGTTGATAGCTCGTTTAAAATTAAGTGATTAAGTGCCATCTAAGAGATATTGAGAAAAAGTTTTTAGCTTAATAGTTTAACTTACAGTACGACCCTTCACAAGGCTGACCGGTTTAGTTAACAAAAAAGTTAGATAAAACTCATAGTAGCCCCCTAGTAACCCCCTACCCGGGGGTTCAAGGGGCGCTGCTGCACCCGGACGTGGTGTCCTACGAGGCGCGGTGCCGAGAACTAGAAATTGGGAATTTTGTTTAGGTACCTCTAATTCCATTCAATGCCACCGGCATTGCATGTACATAATGAAAATGTGTACCAGTCTTGAATGACGGACAAATCATATGTACGGCTCATCACCTCATGATACCTACTTGCCGCCTTTGGCAAGTGTCACACCGCTCACTATGTGGAAGCTAAAATAGCTCTTATTATGACTTATCTTACAATTCAAATTTATTCAACTCGCACCTGCCTGAATTTGAAGTTAGAAGAGCTTTCTTTTACATAACCGTAGCCGTTACTAAGGTTTTAAACGAATATTCGTTTGACTTTATTACCAGCACGGTGCCTTTGTAGTGGGTGTCGATCACTGATTGATATTAATTGACGATCTATAGAAATTTAATCTTATTGTTTAGGTCTCAAAGTTTGATTATGTTATAATGTAAACAACTGAAATATGAAATCAAATTTTTATCTGCAAATAATCCTAGTTCTCCTAGTTAATTGCCGCTACGACAGCCGCCGTGTTAACATTAAAATTTTCATGGTTTGGTTTCAATTGAGCAAGTGTGTATCAACAATTTTTGTTTCAAAAAACAAACATCATTTTGTCTGTGATTTTTGTAAATTCAGACTTTTCAGAAATCAATCAATGAAAGATTGAAATTAGGTATATTGCTTGAGTTGGTATAGCATTAAGTATGCCTATTAAATAATAATATATTTTTTTTTAATAACAATTCATGTTGATTTTTATTTGTCAATTTTTTCATTTGTAAATTACAGAGTTTCAAGAAATAATTAAATAGAAGATTGAAATTATATAGCGTTTTTTTTTGTAATACCCGCACACCGGCGTATAATAAGCTTAAGACGGCACTGATAGAAACTAGCAATTTTCAAGTATGCTTAGGGCAGGGTGAAGTTCGATATGTGTGAGAAATATTGAAAAAATGTATTCAACTAGATTCCCAGAATTTAATGAAAACACTTTTTCATTGTTTAAGGAAAAATGTTTTAATAGATTCATTTGACGACAAAGGTTCCAATTTTACCATAACTCCAGAGCCAAATAGTAAAAGCGGAAAATACATATCGACTAATGTCTAAAAACTAAACAACATATATAAATGCTATTCACAAAAGAAACAGCAATCGAGCCATTTTGAAAGTCCCTTTTCTATATATTTTTGATGTTTCAGTTTCGATCGGTTTTTTTCAATTTGGTCAAATGAATTACAAAATCTCATCTCATTGTTTAAAACTGGAGCTGGTTTTCAATCAAGTTGAAAGTTGATGATGAAGATAAAAGTTAATTTAAATCACCAACATGTCAAAAATATAAGTAATTAACTTCCATTTATCTCTTATTTATGATTCTTCTTTGGGCTAGTCCGCTTCTGAAATCTGTAACCTAACAAACACAAACATGGTCTAGCCGCAATGCGCGGAGTGCATGCAGCCTTGAGAGGACTTTACTCGAATTCAACGAGCGGCAAAATGAATATGGAGTGGTGTTGTGCGCAAAATACTTACATATCTACATTAACTCGGATGAGTTAGTTCAGTTTTTGTTTAGTCCACCTTCTGCGCCAGTGAGTGTAAAGGCAGACTACTTAACAAATTACAATACTAAACTCTGTTAATCGATTGTTATAATTTTTTGTCCAGGAACCAAATCAGCTGAACCATGAAAAGCATTATTTTGACAACTGTCTTCATCTGTGTCATTGGATTGGCTTCATCGGCCCTAGAATGTAAGTTAAATGTTTTTCACTCATACTCGTATTAACAAATACCTGATTTTCTTGGAGATGTTCAATTGTAAAATTAATGAAAGTTCACTCTATATATCAATAGATATAAGATTCATGGGTAAATATTCGTTTTGAGGGTACCCGGCGATTTAAAAAAAATGTTTAGTGTAAATACGTATTTTGATACGTAGATTACAAATCTGAAAGAAAAAAGCTCTCTCCCTTTTTTACAAAGTTACGGCCCTTCAAAGTTCAGAAAAGGGCAACTTTTCAGCCTTTTTTTCACAAGATAAACTATTTGAAACCACAAGCAGTTATTCACTAGGTCACCCTTACACCCTATTCCTCCTTCCTTGACACTTTTCACATCAACAATCAATTTGTTTCCAATAAAAATGTTAAAAAAATGTACGGAGCTGCCTTTTGGTTATAAGTATATCTCTGTATTTTACGTTTTTAAGGTTAACGGCATAGTTGGTACGACTGATGCTGTCAATATTTTTTTTTACTGAGTTCCGTGGTGGCCATGGTAGTGGACGGACGTGCTGATAACGTCCGACCACAAATAAGGTATGCGGATGCCATGTTAATTACGGAAATGTGTGAGTGTCATTAAAAAAAAGTGATAAATAAAGGGTCCCCTTCATTCACGCCGGTATCCAGGCCGGGATGGTTCGGATAACCACGTAAAGGGGGCTGTATTTGTGAAAAAAAAACTAAAAGGCCTCGCAAGCAAGAGGCGACTTCATAAAAACCAAATTGTTTGCGCCAGTTATGTGAAGAGATTTTGCAGACTATCCAAAGAAATGCAGTGCTTGCAGATTCCCACCCTGGATCCAGAAACGATTATCATCGTAACTTTTTATTCATTCATTTTGCAGATCTCGATGTGAGAAGTTCTCTAGAAATTTTGTATTGTAATTTTGAGTAAAATAAATTGTTTTTAAAAACGGTTTTCGACTTCAAAGTTACTTAACTGGCGCAGTCAGTAGGATTATTTCGCAGTTCGTTTTCGCGAAGTTCACGGCATCGGGTCCGATTCCGAAAATTGAACGTGAGTTTCAACTCTTTGGCGTTTACTACCTACCTCTGGAGTTCACACGAGGAAGCGGAAGAACAACATCAAAAAAGCAGCTCTGAAGTACAAGTAAGTACCGAGTTCCTTTTTACCCATTTCCCTGAATAGGAAAACATTAGATTTAGGCAAACATATATAAGTATTTTTTCTTGATTCTCAAATCCAATCCTGAATAGGATATTACATTGCATAATAACGTAAAATTTTGATGAATCTTGATTCAGAAATTGAAAATTTAATAAATAACTTTAATACTACTGTGGTTTTAGAAGAAATCAATGACCGATTTCTCCTAATCCTGCCATCCAGTGAATCCGTTATAGCCCAAGCGGATTGCGAGAAAAGAAGTGTACACAGAATCGAAACAAATACTCTTCTGAAAATTCCAGAAGGCTGCAGTGTTGTTGTGAAAAACTTCACCTATAAAAACGAAGAAGAAACTATTTTGGGAAACCCACTTATTCTTCCCAACTGAGATGGAATATGGTTTCCAAATCTAATGGTGACCAACACGAAAATAAGCCATTGATACTGAAGTCAATCAATTTCCAATCCATACGAGAACTTCAAACAGAAGCCAAGCTACTCCAAACGCCATACCTTAACCAATTAATACACCCAGCAATTTGGAATATACTCGGTGTAACTATATGCGTTCTACTCCTTACCGGATTCGCTATACTTTGGTTTTGGATGAAAAAGAAAAATGGCCATCGCAATACCAACCGACAGAAGGACCCTAAAGAAAACAACCCTTTATCCGTATTGTTTTCTCCTGAGGAGGGAGGAGTTATGTGAAGAGATTTTGCAGACTATCCAAGGAAATGCAGTGCTTGCAGATTCCCACCCTGGATCCAGAAACGATTATCATCGTAACTTTTTATTCATTCATTTTGCAGATCTCGATGTGAGAAGTTCTCTAGAAATTTTATATTGTAATTTTGAATAAAATAAATTGTTTTTAAAAACGGTTTTCGACTTCAAAGTTACTTAACTCGCCTGACGATAGGAAGCAACGACCATCTAAAATAGAGAGAGAGAGAGAGAGAGAGAAATGTTTTTTGCCTTCATTCGTAAATTGGTTTTTGGTGGTGTATTAATCACTCACGTCAAACTAAAAATCCAAATCTACGAATTTGAAATAGTAGGCGGCGGCAAATACCAACCGCTTTTTTCTGAAATTTCACCAGTAACTAACCTAGAAATAGAAGAATATCACCAAAAGAAGCATTCGTTTTTAAATTAAGTTTTTTATAAGAAAAATGTTGACTGTTGAATTGAAAAGTGTCAATTGAGGAAGAATAAGGTGTAAAGGTGACCTAAAGAATAAATGCTTGTGTTTTTAAATAGTTTATCTTGTGAAAAAGGAGGCTGAAAAGTTGCCCTTTTCTGAACTTTAAAGGGCCGCAACTTTGTAGATAAAGAACAGCGCCGCTTTTTTTCTTCCGGATTCGTAATCTACGCATCAAGATACGTAAGTACATTCAAAATTTTTTTCAAAATCGCCAGGTGCCCTCAAAACGAATATTTACCGTTAAATAGTATGCATCCACTCAACCTTAAGTTCATTCTGATAATCTATAAATACTAATTTTATCAAACGAATAAAATGATATCATTTTCGGATCTTTACACACGGCACCAGATTTATTATCGGCCAACAATAACCACTTGAAATTTGTAGGCTTGATATGTGCGTCACAATAATTGAACTTTCGTATTCATTTCAATATTATTTCGTATTAACAAAATTTTTTTGTTTGACGTTAGCACAACCATGAATTTTTTTATATGTATACGAGGTCTGTTAAAAAAATAAGGTAAATATTTAAATTTCGCGGGATACGTACATTCGATTAGCGATGGGGATCAAAAAAATTGGCATAATATTTTGTGTGAAAATGGAGTTGAGTGCTCAAAAACACTTGAAATGTTGACAGTGGCATATACGGTGGCATGCGTAAAAATGTTTACACAGAAGGTCAAAAAGATGTGAATAATGACAATTGTTATGAAGAATCGTCGATTCACTATTAGAAAAGTTACTGAGGATGTCGGAATATCGGTTGGCTCATGCCATGCAATTTGTTCGGCAGCGTGGCGTGTGGCAGTGAAGTTCGTTCCAAAATTGGTAAATTTACCAAATCACAAAGAAAACCGTCGCATGAGGTATCGCTCACGACTTGTTAAATGACGTCAACGGTGATCTAGATTTGCTTAAAAGGATCATAACTGGTAATGAATGATGGGTTTACGGTTATGACATCGAAACGAAAGTCCAATCGTCCCAATAGAAGAGCCCAGAAGAGCCAAGACCAAAAAAGCACGCAAAGTTCTCTCACTGTTCTGCTCACTGTGTAGCAGCAAATTATTGACAATTCAATAATTTGTTACACATGAATTTGCGAAAGGCAGCTTTTGGCCGGAGAGCACTATGGGTTCGTAAAAAATTGTTTTTATCAAATTCAAATCAACACTGAAGTGGGCGCCACCCACCTTTGTGGAAATACAAGTATCAACTATTTATAAAGCTGGGAAATTAAATGGGACAAATTGATGGGAACGTATTCTGTGGAGTTTGGTAGTTAAGTAATAGCATAAACAATAAACAATCAAAATTAATACCTGTATATTCAACTTATACCAAACAAACGCTCATGTAATATGTAAGTCGAAGATATTTTGGGGAAGACTGAGAACTTAATTTTGCAAGATTAGATCACGTCATAGATGAAAAATGCTTACTCATGGTGCTACGCATCAGGTCACAACATTATTGCATCATTATCATGATTTTTTTCAGATAATTATATTGAACAGGTTTTTTAAAGAAGAAATGGAAGTAATGTATTTTGGTTCAAAATATGTTAAATATATGTTGAAAATATATTATAATTTCTGGCCTTATTGGTTCTCTCCGCCAAATACATCTCTTCTACATTAAAGAAAATCAAAAGATCAGTATTTCTAGCCTATGCGATATCATTCAATTCAATTTTCACTAACACAGGGTTAATCACTGTACTTTCACTGTCTTTTTGATATGAAATTCAAAAATGATTTTCTGTAAAAAACCACTAAATCTTTAGTTTCTATCAGGACTCCGGCGTTGCACGTGTAAACTTGAACCGACCCGACTTCTGATTTGGGGTGAATAGTTTTCCTTTTTCCAAAATAAACCACCTATTTGTCTAATGTCATCCTACAACCCTAAGAATAAATTTTATTAAAAGCAAACCTAACACAAAACAGCTATTCAGAGGATTATCAAATTTCTGGAGCTTTTTTAAAGACTTACCTCTAAAGAGGGTAGTGAACGGTTTATCTACCAAAAACCAGGCGCCCCGTGGTTTAATTAAGTAAAAAAACTGGAATGTCCAGGGCTAATTTATAAGATAGCCAGAATATTTCCACTCAATGTAGGAAAGGCAATCATTAACGAAAACAGGGAGAAGAATTCAAATCCAAAAACTGTTTCCCTTCACAACCACCTTGGCACATCTCCCTTCACAAGAAAGATATCGAACTGAAACCTTCTTGAAAAGAATCATGCTTGATTTGGCGAAGCGAATCAAAGAAAACAGGCAACGTCGAAACGATGTCAACTCCAGCAATGGAATGACGTCAAAGGAAATTTGAGCTACAACGCTATAACAGTTTTCTTCGATTACTGTGGCGTAGTGCATCAGAAGTTCTTGCCACATGATCGTATGATCAATAACGAGTATTATCTTGAAGTTGTCGCGGCTTGCAAAAAGAAATACGAAGAAAACGTCTGATAACACACCTGCTCACTCGTCATTACAACACAATAATCATTCGTTAGCCACCGTATTCATCAGATTTGTCCTTCTGAGACTTTTTCCTGTTCCCAAGATTGAAGAGACCCATGAAAGGACAGCGTGTTGCGATGATTGAGGAGATAAAGAAACCGATTCGGTAAGAGAGCTCAAGGACATACCAAAAAGTGGCACAAGTGTATTATTTCTGAGGGGGAATACTTTGAAAGGGCCAAAATAAAAATTGATGAAAAAATAAATATTTTTTCAGAAAAAATAAAATTCACCTAATTTTTTCAACAGACCTCGTCTATAATAAGTAGAAGTGATGAAAATTTTCATATTGAATTTTTTTACGGATTATCTAATAAATATCAAACTTGATGGTCAATGTATTCAAACATTGACATTGTTACTGTAGGTTCTTACAAAGAACTGGACATTCCTAAAGATTGGATAGACATGGAAAAAGCATGCGTCAAAAAAATGAGAGCTCAGGTCGAAGACGAGCTCAAAGCTGCCATGCAATACATGGCAATGGGTGCTCATTTCTCTAAAGACACCGTCAATAGGCCCGGCTTCGCTGAAATTTTCTTCAAATCTGCCAGCGAAGAAAGAGAACATGCGATCAAACTCATTTCCTACCTTCTCATGAGAGGAGAACTTACTTCTAAAGTCAGCAGTCTCATCAAGAGAAATGTGAGTATATACTTGGTGTCTGGAAAAAATCGGTTTCTGTATATGATGCATACCAGCTATATCAACTTACATTGCTTCCTTTAACAGGCTCGCGTATATTTTTTTAAATTCATCATTATTAATTGTTTCGTTACAGCTTATGCCATCTCAAACGACATGGACTAACGGAGTGAGTGCTTTGAAAGACGCTCTTAAATTAGAAGCTTCTGTAACAAGAAAAATCCGTGATGTTATCAAAGTATGTGAAGAAGCGAAATCTTTCAATGACTATCACGTGAGTAGCGAGGACTGGTGAATTTTATATTTCGTAGTTTATAATTTCAATGACTTATTGAGGGCGGAGTTTCAATTCATTTCGTTTTTTTGCAGCTTGTCGATTACCTCAGTGGAGACTTCTTAGGAGAACAATATCAAGGTCAACGTGATATCGCCGGAAAAATATCCACCCTTGAAAAGATGACGGAAAAACACGGTGCTTTAGGCGAATGGCTGTTTGACAAGAAGCTACTTAAGGGGGAGTTGTAATCACGCCTTATTACTTAATGAGTTTTCTTTCATGAAGATGTGTGCCTTACGTTAACGTTTGGAAATTCTAAATTGATTAAAGATTTTTGTTGAATTGAAATTAATGATTTTTAATATGTTTCTATCATGAAGACCTGAAAGATTGCCAGTATCATCAAGAGTTTTGAATGTAATAACATACTTATAGAATACATTTTCACCTGAAATGATTTATATCATAAATATATAATATCTCTTCGATTATCAACTAAACCAACCGCCACTGTTTCATGCTCCAACTTACTTCCCGTAAACAAAGTTATGCTGCCTTCAATGTAAGGATGGAAAAGGCCTCTCTATTGTCTTTTGTTACTCTGATCTACAGAAGTTAAAAAACTCATGAATCATGGATTGGTACAATCAAGGCTACAGTATGGGTTGATCTTCTGGGGTAACTCTGCATATACTGACCACATTCTTAAGGTTTAGAAAAGAGTAATTCGCTGTATGGACAAGTCTCGTCCACTGGACTCTTGTAAACCACTAGATAAAAAATTTAGCATCGTACCATTGCCGTGCCTACACATAATACTGCTATGATAATAAACACCTATATCCAAAAAAACTCTGATATACATACCTACATAATTACGCTACTCGGGGTGAAGATACTTTATACCACCACTACTCTCGCTTGAATGTGAGTCAGAATTACCCAAAATACTTGGGTATTAAATGCTTCAATAAAATAACAACTTTTATAGGGAATGAACTATATGGTTTTTTGTTGGATAACTGCTAATATAGTATGGATGAATTTCTTGCTTTCAGTGCTTAGAGGAATGACATAGTTTCTTTTATACATGTTACTCTTTTTTAAATTTGTTCACGATCAAACATTTGTGTTTAGCTTTTTTGACTAGTCCAATAAGTTTTCTCATGTATTTAATTTTGTAATTGTGAAAATTTTAGTGATGAATCAAACTATTTGTATGATTTCTTGAGTTACACCGATATAGAGACTGATCCACTACTACCTTCAGCGGCGAACATTGGAAAGCCTAATAGGACGAAAACCAGAAGTCTTTCCCCAATCGTGGTACATACAACAATCCTGATGAGTAAAAGATTTATGCAAAGCTTAAAGAAATAATTCCATACTTACATCCTCCCGGAGCATAAAACTCATGCGTTTGTCCTCCATGGGCTGGAATTTGCCCCAGAGACTGAGTAAGTTGAGGAGGAACTCCGGAGGGAATGAAAAATGAACCTTTCGGCTGTGTATAGGCTGAGGACGGATAAACGTCCCCTATACATGGTCGTAACGAACGAAGGATGTCTCAAAACGAAATGTCCCAGGGTCACATAGAAGCTTTGGACAAATAGCAGGAAACTGATGCAGTGTCACAGATTCCAGGTCTAAATGTGCTAACTGCGGCAACCAGCGCCTAAGCAGGTCTCTGCACCAGCCCCTAAACTGGTACCTGTACCACTGCCAAGACCAATTCCTGGGTAAAGGATAGTAGGAACAAAATTCAGCCGACTCCGGGATAACCACCGCTTCCTTCCCCACCACTGGTACAGTGAGAGGGCTCACGATAGGGGCTCAGCAGCAGCTCATGGAAGCAACTAATTGCTTCCGGAGGCTCAGCGAAATGGTTAACCTGGCCGAGATCATCCGGGCAATAAATGATCTGTGTAAGCTCATGGTTGTTTTAATGATTACAACTTGTAATGCCTATTAAGGGGTGCATACTGAATGTGAATGGAGTTAACAAATACCCCAGGGCTGTTAACCTAATTTATGCCCATGAGTTTGATATGTTTCTCTCCGAAACCAAGCTTTGGCAGGAACATAAACTGAAGCCGTGAAAAGCGGTGGGGTGGCTATCTTGATAAGAAAAGGCTGGAGTGGAACTGTCACAATCAGCAGAACGCGAACGGGAGGACGCTGTTGGAGTAGTCCATGAACAACATTAAAATAGACTTTTCTGAGGAGCCGACTCACTATCCTTGGAATGATTTGATGCTCGCCACGATCGACCTCGTACTGAATAAACACGTCAAAGATTTAGGCGAATTGACCACCATGGACGAGCTGAGCTCTGACCATTGTCCGGTGCTATTTAATCTGAAAAGATTATACTTCTTAAAAACAAAAAGGTCAAGTACAACTATAAGAGCACGGACTGGGCAGAATTCAGGGCGTCCATGAACCGATTTACCACAATAAAAACAATATTGACGAAATATGTGGTCAATTTGTCCGAAACATCCAACACTCTATAGACGTGTCTACGAGGAAGATGGTTGTGAAAGGCGATCAAAACATCTTTTGCTTGATGTTGAACTCGTTAAGCAAAAACACCGAATACGCAAACATTGGTAATGAACACGTGACCCCTGTAGTAAAGATCGTATGCCGAGACTTGTTGCGGAGCTCAGCAAGCGTATTAGTGAGTTCACCAACAAAAAGCGGAAGGACAAGCTCGAAATACTCAGGCTTGATCACTTTGTGTGGAGAATGGCCTAAAGACTGGACAATCGGTAGAAGGCCATCCCAACCATAGAGAAGGATCAGGTGCACGCGGTGATATACCACCAAAAGCTCCAGTAGTTTGGGGAATACTTCGCCAGTGACCACCGAGTGAAGCCCAACGTTTGTGGTGACCATCGAGTTATCACTGACACTGCCGAATTTGTTAAAAACCAACCTTGCTCTATTGATATCGAAGCCCACATTGTTGAAATGTGTCGCGAACAGGATCGTGCCTAGTTCATGGAAAAATTGGCGCTAAGTTGATTCACGTATTTACATGATTCCAGAATTGTTCTTACCAGGCTTTTTCATACATTTTTTTTCAGGAACTTACAGGCATCAAACCTGAACACACATTAAGAGATGGTTCGCGGTGATTACATTTTGAATTGATATGGGAAAATATTTTGCAAATTTTTCCTCTGTAGTATATGATCTCGCAAAACCTCCAAGCGATGTTACGTGTTTGCTAGGAAAGCACTGAGAAAGAAAATAATGCATTTGTACCATGAAACACTGTTTCATGGTACATGGTACAAATGCAAACAATAAAAGTTATATAAGTTATATTACTAAACTTTTAAGAATGTGAATTTTTATATGTATCAACAAACAAATCTATCATCCTGAAAACCATGATAAAATTCAATTGAAATAAACAACTGAAACATTGGAAGACCATGAAGATTCATTCGCAAATAATAATTCTTGAAATTGTGTAGATAATCAGTTTCAAAATCTATCTGGAATATTATTATGAACTATAAACTGCATCTTGCCTCTACACAATCAACAGACTATTTGATTTCTCTTAGAGTTGTGATATAAGAGATGTTTCTTCGCCACTTGTGGAACCGTCTCAGACAGAACAGTGGACCGTCAATTGAATAAGTAGATAACCAGACAGCACTGTTGTCTTGGTTAGATCTGTTTTGACAAGCAGTAATATTATGAAACAGAATCTATTGAAAAAACTTTTCCCACACCAAAACGAAGATACTGTTTCTTGATGCGAGTTTCGCAAACCAAGTTATCATTAACAGGAGATGACTGATATTTTAAGATCTTTCCTAATGATGCTCACTTGTTTAGCATTACGCAGGATGAGATACAGTATTTGTTCTGATGTGGAAAAAGTGTTTTCAATAAATTAATTTCAAGTCAGAAATCCCAATTCTACCTATCAAACTCTGAAAAAGGTCTATAGGTGGTACTGCTGAGGGACAATCGAGAAGCATCTGCAAAAATTAACTCTGTAAGGAAACTATCACAAATGTCTGTCGGATAAACATTTCATCCCATGAAAATTTTCATAAGCAGGACTTTTAATACAACATAGGCTTTGTTTTCTCAACTCTGAGAGCTGCACTTGAAATTTTAGTTATATTATAAATTATCTGTAGATCAAGATTTGCGAAGTTCAATAGTTTTCAATGTTTCTAAAAGAATTATCCAGCGTTTTAACTTCTTGATATATGTTCTGACCAAGATTTAACAGTTGTAATTCAAGAACGGAGTTCTGTACTACACTTCTCCTGCTATATTTATTCAGACAAGTTGAAGAAAACTTAATATTATCCAGATACTCATTTCTGATAAATATTCCTTTGAGGCTTCGTAAATGAGAAACATACCTGGCAGTTCAACTTGTATTATTATTATTTCACTCCTTGGAGTATTTGTGAACTGACTTGAGAAAAATCTTTGTAACAATTGACGAATGGTACGAGGATACCTAATCATATACTCTTTATACAGTATAACAATTTTCAATTGAAGGTAACTCATATACAAATTGAACTGAGAGCTAACGGCAACAATGTTAAAACTAAATTCTTACCGGGGTCATTTTTGTTGTCTATGCATCGCCATTGTAAATAATTGAAAAGTAAGATGATTCTATAAAATTTGACCCCCGTAACAAGATAGCTTCTGCATATCGATAGGATGTACAAGCGAATAGATGAACCAGTTCGTTAAATACTTTGAAACATCGGTAAACATTCGCAAGTCTATTATATTTGCGTCCTTAAAATGCCATAACTAGTCATTCGGTTTATTCATTATCAAGCGTCTTTATCTGCATAGGCGTAGTGTGTTGTTTCTTGTGAAGGTGACTTATTAAATATATTTTATTATATTTATTAAATAGACTGTTATATTTATCAACTTCAAAATATAAGATAGAGTTGGCCGATACTTGTTTTTCAAAATACATTATCATAGATTTTCATCATATTCACACTTTATTGCGAGATAATTAGTTGACCTAGTCATTAAACTCAGGTATAACTGTCATTAATTAGTTCCTAGAATATTATTAGTTTCTAGGTAGATCACAATATATGTAGAATTCAGTTTGTTAGTGAACACGCTTGAAAAAGCTACTGTGCAGCGAAACACGTGTTGCGGATTTGTTAATCTGTTCTAGTGAAAATCTCAAAATAAAGTGTTTTTCAAAATACATCAACTTTAAAATAGTTTTTGAGGTAAGTAAACAACTGACAAATAGCTGAATAATATGATTGAATTTTATTATTTTTATAGTATTAAGACGGATGCCGTAGCAGGTCCAAGTAATGTACAAAGAAAGCGGAAGTTTATGTCGTTTGAAGAAAAACAGATTGTCTGTAGAGTGTACGAAAATTTAAAAAATACACTCCATACAGTTGAAGCTGTAGCCCAGTGTTCATTTTTAACGGGAATATCCATGTCGACAATTGAACGCATTGTACGTGAAAAAAAGGTTACTGGGATTGTGCAAGCTCCAAAAGTACATTGTCGTAGTAGAAAAAAAAATTGAATTGGACGAGTACCAGAAAAATTTTCTATGCTATACCATTCATTCTTTCTCGAATCGATTAGGACAAAGGTAATGGATAATGATCTCATTCCAAAAAATGAGCAAAGAGAAGTTAAGGAAAATAATAAAAGAAGATTAAAAATTTATATATGCCAAACGATCCCGTAAGTTGGTCTTGATAGAAAGAGAAGATATAGTCTCATGGCGACGAAGATATCTTCGCTATATTAGAGAAATGCGTTCCGCTCACAAAAAGATTTATTATCTGGATGAAAAGTGGGTGAAGGCTGGTCACACAGTATCTAAGATCTGGCAAGATACTACTGTAACTAGTTATCGTCAAGCATTTGTGGACGGTTTATCAACAGGGTTACGCGGACCAACGGGTAAAGGGCAACGACTAATTGTCGCCCATATAGGTAGCAAGAGTGGCTTTTTAGACGATAGTGCACTAATTTTTTTATCAAAAAAACGGGGGATTATCACAAATACATGGACGCCCAACGCTCTGAAGGATGGTTTGAATCCCTTCTTTCACGAGTTGAGCCAAATTCGGTAATAGTAATGGATAACGCTTCTTATCACACCCGATTAGTAGAACAGCTGCCAACTATGACCACCAGAAAAGCAGACATGCAGAGTTGGTTAGGACAAAAAGGAATTCCATTTTCCGAGGACATGGTTAAGGCCGAGTTTATGAGTGTCATTAAACAGCATCATGACAGATATCGCCAGCGTGTAGTGGATACAATAGCTCGTACTGAAGGCATCACCATTTTGAGACTTCCTTCTTACCATTGCGAGTTAAACCCGATAAAATTAGTCTGGGCTCAAATTAAGGGTAACGTAGCTCGTGAAAATGTGACATATAAAATTTCTGATGTCCAACGTTTATTAAAACTCGCAATGGAACGGATACGGAAAAAAGATTGGGCTAATGCTGTAGCCATGTGATCAAGGAAGAAGAGAAAATGTGGAGATTGGACGGGATGGTAGACACTGTTTTCGACCAAGTAATAATAGATTTGATTGTGACTGGGGATTCCTCTTCGGACGAGTCAATGGATTCTGAAATTTCATAAGCATAATATAGGTAATTATTTCTTTGCTTTGTAGTTCTCTTTCTATATAAAAGGAACATAATAATTATTTTGTAAATTTTTCTGTTTTTTTGAAGTACTGTATTAGGCATAATAAGAAATGTAATCAGTTTTACCATTGACACCAGGTAGCGCCACCTACTATAGCAATTTTTACGTAATTACCTATGTGTTTAAATAAATAAAAATATCATTTTGGTACGCCTCTGCAGCGTTGGTAAGAGGATTATCCATTGGTCACTTCAAGTGCGACGTTGGTAATGAATCACCTTCAATTGAAAATTGTTATAGTATAGACTGAAATATAATTCACTTAATATATTGTTATACAATTTTTCCTCTGGAAATTTTTTTTCTGGGCCCTAACAAGGAAAAAGCTTACTATTTATCTACTATTGCTGCCACAAAGTTAGAAGTTGGAATGAATCAACAACAAACAACAAGCATATTATTCAACATATTTCTCAAAAACCCAAACTAGATTGATATTTTTATTTGTCCATCAAGTATGGTTGAAGGAACAAAAAGCTGAAAAAATCACAAAAGTAGCAAGTTAAGAAACGAGTTTATTATTGTTAAAAGCTGATGAAAAAAATAAGATGAGTGACATACTTAATCGAAAAATAAGTAAGTGAGAAAAGCGTTGAGAAATAATTCCATTAAATAAAAACAGTATGTGACAAATTACATTGGCCTTCCCATACCACGTCCTCCCATCTGTGGCATCTGCCCGTCTCCTGACTTTTGATTTTTAATTGTCTCGTCCACAGACAGTATCAAACAGGTGGCTTCCGAAGCGGCTGTAAGAGCATTGATTTTGATAACTGCCGGCTCCCAAATGCAGTTTTTAAAGTTATCAGCAATATCTTCGTTATTAACATCTACCCCAAACCAGCAACCACCCTGTGCATGCTTCTGCCTCAGCTTGTTCAAGATATTAGTGGCATCAAACCCGGCATTGTCGCACAGTTGTCTAGGAATCACCTCCAGCGCTTTAGCGATGGCCCCAATCAACAGCTGCTCTTTACCGGCTATTGTACGGGAATGATCCCTCAGGATTTTGGACAATTCCATCTCAATGGCTCCTCCTCCAGCTACCACTGCATCATTTTTGATTGTTCTCCTTACAATCATGATGGCGTCGTGAAGAGATCTCTCAGTCTCCTCTAGAAATTGTTCCGCACCGCCTCGGAGGATTAAAGTGCAAGTCTTGGCATTCGGACAGCCTTTGAAGAAATTGTATCTCTCACCGCCTATCTGTTTCTCTTCAAACAAATCACATTTGCCAAGAACTGAGTTATTGAGGTCATTAACAGTTGTCATAACAGCTCCACCACAAGCCTTGAGGGTTCGCTTCAGATCATCTTCTTGTACTCGGCCAGCGCAGAACATATCCCTGAAAACATAAATATGATTGATGTTAAAAAAATCGTTTGACTTTAAATTGGATTAATCGCCTGGACTTTCAAAAAAGAAGAAACTAAAAAATGAGTAATAATTCCATGCAATATCCAAACTTCAGATGATTTATAATAAAATTACCAATACAAATCTAACTACTCCTGTGGCCCAGGTATGTTCAGGAATATTGAATTTTATGAGTTTGGAGAGTTTGATTGTCAATTTTTTTCTATTATGTTGGTATACAAGCTCCTCAAGTATGATAAAATTTTCATCTGTATTAATTTTTTATTTTGTTTGTAGCAGTCGCTAAGGGTTAGACGTGTTTTCAAGAACTGGGTCAGACAAAGTGAACTATTGAAATTCGTTTCAAAGAACACACAGCACATATCTCATTTCGAGACCAGTTGTTCACAGTTGTTTTTTAAAAGAGAGTAGACGTGGATATATATTTTTTTAGATCTTGAAAATTGATAATACGTTTGTGTACTTTTTCTAACATGTCAACAGGAGATAACCCTGCAGGAGATTATATAACAAAAGAATATTTAAGCTTAGAGCAAAGGTACGAATTAAATAGCACCTCACATGTGTTGCAGTTGAATTCATAGCAAGTTCTAAGTATGAAACAAAGTTCAAGTTTAGAGCAAAGGTTCAAATTAAATAGCACCATACATGTCTTGTAGTTGAATTCATAGCAAGCTCTAAGTATGAAACAAAGTATTCTGCAGCATTTTGCTTGTAATTTTTCGATGTGGGTGTTGAATTTGAAATCAGAAGTGAAAATGACACCTTAATCATTAATTTCATTGATTTATTTTATTGAAACATTATAAATACAGTATGTTTGGATTATGGGATGTTTCCTTCTAGAAAAAGACATTACTTTGCATTTAGAGATATTCAGTGCTAAGTCATTCTCCTTATAGAAAATGGAAATTGAACTGACATCATGTTACAAAAGTTCAGTGTCCATGAATGCTTTTGCAAACAGGAATATTTTCAAGTCGTCAACGTATAAAACGAATTTTGAATGTTTCATAAACTTACATATGTCATTGAGGAACATGACAAATAGAAGAGGTCTGAAAATTGAGCCCTGCGGAACTCTTGAAGTTGGAATAAAGATATTTGATTCACTCTTATTTAATCCAACAAAGTGTTCTTGGATATAAAGTTAGCACTCGATAAATGATGCGCTATCGTGGTGAAAGAGTAATAATGTAGCTTTTTAATCAAGGCTCTGTGATTGACTCTGTCAAATGTCTTTACTACTATAAATGGTGTAAATTTGAATTACCTTGGAGACACCCTACATTTTTTGTTTTACGAAAGAGAGGACATTGGCAGATCAAGATCTTCAGATGATGTGGTGCTGCAGCTGAAAAAGCAGCTGAAAAAGCGCGCCACTAGAATCAATAAGTCTCCCCGGAGCGTCAATTAATTTTTGTTGTTGTTTTATAATTTCATGATTTGTATTACTTTCTCCTTTAATATGTTCTAAATAAAAGTCCTTGGCAATGTAGTATCTAAATATGTGCTATGTACACGGAAAACCTCAAGATTAACAAGGTCATCAAAACTAAGTAGTTTATCTATGTGAAATAAAATATCAAACACAATTTTACAGAGCAAATAAATGCCATACAAATTGAAATTTTTCTTAAAAATATATGCTATATTATAGCGAGATACTATAGTAAATCTTATAATTCATAAAAAGAGTGGTCATTGTAAAATTCATCCAAATTATAATAGGCTTTATCAATTGAAATATCGCTTATTATTTTCCTGAAAATATTCAAAGAATAACTTTTAGGTGCATGGAAATTTTATTGATCTTTTTTCCATTATATAGATTCGCTTGGAGTGTATTGTAGTGTGGATCATATGTATCATCAAGAGCATAATAGATATATTTTTATGAATCAGATTTACTGTTTCAAATATGAATACAGAGATGACTGTCGTTGTTCAATGAATAATGGTTTGCAGTGTTATTGGAACTTTGCCCCGCACACATACCGAACAGCTCATTTCTGT
Organism: Leptinotarsa decemlineata; assembly: GCF_000500325.1. Classification (NCBI taxonomy): domain Eukaryota; kingdom Metazoa; phylum Arthropoda; class Insecta; order Coleoptera; family Chrysomelidae; genus Leptinotarsa; species Leptinotarsa decemlineata. Next base: position 328,091 of record NW_019289663.1, read on the forward strand.
AAAGAAAGTTATCGACACTTTATAAAATATTACGAATAAAACGACATCAGGTTAGGTTGTGATTTCCTGCAAGGTTCTGCAACATCAGAGAAGGCGCTGGCGATCTTAGGGGAGAAAATTAAGATCTCATTCATGGGTGGAATATTTCTGAAATTTATCAAGATTGCAATAAAGAGGGAGATTGCGATTTAGTTTCAAATCTTATACCCATCTCTCTTCTATCGGTAATGGGAAAACTGGTGTAAAAACTAGTTTTAAATAATACTGTGTGTGATACTGTGTGTATCACAAGATATTGTTGCACAAATAGAAAATTTATGATTTTAGCTATGTTGCCTGAAGATGGTGTGTTAACAGAACACACCAAAATGGTCTCAGTAAACAATAAGATTTCTGTGGCTCAGACAGTAGACCTGTAGTGACCCTCAGCGTTCAGGGCTTCGTCCTTTCCTGTTCTTGATATACGTGAATGATCTATCAACCATTAACATCAATAGTAAATTCACTATGTTTGCAGATGATACCACAATACTTTGGCATTTCAAGAATGAAAATGAACTTAGCAGCAACGGAGGACTTGACTAAAGTCAAAAATTTGTGTGGTGCAAACAGATTATTTATAAATACTGCAAAAATAAGTATCATCTCCTCTGCATGTGCACTACATGAAATTTTCTTTGGGAATTTGAAGAATTGAGTCATAGTCCAGATTTAAATTTTTGGGACGACATTTGGATGACAATTTGATATCCATACATCCAATTTATGCTCAGGGAGCTTCACGACTCGGTTAATTTCAAATGACCTGAATGCATCTGTATCTAGGCAAGTATATTTTGTATTTATAGAATCCAAACTGAGACATAGAATCGTTACTAGGAAAAAAGATCAAAAATTCCCTAAACTCTGTATTTATTCTCCAAAAGAAAGCTGTATGATATGTATGTGGGGCAAAAACCCAGAGATCCTTGAAACAATTATTTGTTAGGCAAAAGATCTTGACTGCACTATTATCTGCATGCCGGTGAGCCATAAAACAAAGATTTAGAAACGCCTTGCTTTGGCAATCGCAATTCAGTGATTGCTGCTACTTTTCCATTCCACAAACAAAAATCTTTTAGATACAATTACTATTGGAAGTTCTCACCACCAACAGTAGCACAGATAAAATTTTATGACTGTCATTTCGACAATTAAGAGATATTTCTGTTAATTCTCATTTATCCAGTTAACTGACAAACAATCAGTCTTATCACAACAAATTGTGATGTATTTTTTGTATAAAATTAAAAGTTCTAAGAGAACTGACATAGGAATGGTGATTTTCTTCAGCTTCACTTTCAGCTTACATGTAATTACAGTAAAATTTAAGAAAAAAATGGGGCATTTTTAGATAATTGTTTCATGACTGACGGACGTGTAGATAATAACTTTTTATTGTTTTCCGCTAAAACTAGGCACAAAGCAACAAAAACTCTCTAGACCAGAGAGTTGTGATTACAATTGTTCAATTTAAAGATGTCCAACTTGGAAAAAACTTGTGGTACACAATGACATTCACCATAAACATAAATCAGGTAACCCTCACTAAAACTTAAACGCCCTGTTTTTCGAAAAACAAAACTATTAATCTCCGTTTAGTCTGTTTAATATGTTTTTCGATTAGAATTGGATCTCAAAACGATTCACAAAATAATCAATGGTAGCATCAAATCCCCAGGACTTGTTGAACTTATATAACTTTAAATGTGAATTCTGAGATAAAAAGAAATACAGAAATCTTCTATGTACTCTTTTATCATACCAACTTTGGCCAGAATATGCCTATAGGTAGAATTTTGAGACTTGCAAACACATACAATATAGATTTAAAACTTTTTAATTCTTCTTTGGAATTGATTGACTTATTTTTACATTCTTTTTTTCATATTTATTATTACTCTTTATTGTTGTAGTGGGGACAACTATATTGAAACGACACTTGGCATAGACTGGTTTATTGCGTTCTTTCCAATACTGTAATGAGATGCGCTTGCGCATTACTCATGACATCTCCTATTTTTTACAATTTTAAGAACAAATAATATTCTGCAATTTCATACGTACAAGAGTTTTCACATGAATGTTCATGCCAAATTTTATATATACAATTTAGATTTGAAACAACAAAGGAATCGAACTATATTATAACTATAAATATAACATTGACACTAATGTATATATTGTTCTTTCACTTAAGACTATATAATCGAGATTAAAATCATTTATCTATCTATCACTCATTACATGATGCTCAACTATAAGTCTTTACAGTTTGACTATTTATATTTAGATAATCTGGTCTTTTAATTTTTCTTCCATATCGAGTGGTGGTGTTTTCAGTGTGTGTTACTGGTTCATTATCATGATTTTTTGTAAATAAATCCTCATAATCATATTTCATTTTAGAAACATTGTTGTTGAATTTTTTCTTCGCAGCTCTTAAGTAAATTCTATTTCTCCTCACAATTGTGTTTGTATTCAAGATTTTTACTAGATAAGACCTGTCGTTATATATTTTCATTACGATACCTGGAGTCCATTTTTTATCTTTAATATTTTGAATGTAAATGTGCTGATTAATACTGAGTTGTGGAAGATGTCTAGATTTTTTGTCGAAATAAAATTTTGTACATTCATTTTTATGTGTGAAGTAGTTTTTTATTTTTTCCTTATTTTGTATTTTAGGCTTTAATTTATTTTCGAAGACAGGTAGAGCTCCCCGCATTCTCCTACTATTGAGAAGTTGAGAAGGACTTCCAATCTCATTATGTAATGGAGTATTACGTAACTCCAAAAGTGCCAAATAGATATCGGTATTGTCATATAAACATTTCTTTAATATATTTTTAACGGAGCTGATGGCTCGTTCCACGAGGCCATTTGATTGTTGGTGATGAGGACTTGAAAAATTGTGTTGGAAATTCCAATCTGTTGAAAAATTTTTGAATTCTTGCGATGTGAAGCATGGACCATTATCAGAATACAATTCAGTTGGAATTCCTTGCCTCGAAAATATCTCTTTTAAATGTTTGATGACATTTTGACTAGTGATATTTTTTTTACAACAAGCAATTTCAATATACTTCGAGTAGTAATCAATAACAATCAAATAGTTACTCTCATTGAAAAGAAAAATGTCTACTCCTAACTTGTTCCATGGCGTGGAAGGTATGTTATGATTATTTAGGGGTTCTCTGCTATTTGTTTTTCTGAAGATGTTACATGCTTCACAATTATCACAAATATCATTAATTTGAGCTGTTAAACCAGGCCAAAATATCAATTCACGAGCCCTCATTTTCATTTTTTCTTTACCTATATGCCCCAAATGTAATCTATTCAAAGTATCTTTCCTAAGAGATTCAGGAATAAGTATTCTGTCACACTTGAAAATCAAACCGTTTATGTAACTAAGTTCATCTCTAAAAGGCCAATATGACTTGAGTGAGTTTTCTAAATTATTTTTATCATTTGGGAAGCCATTTTTAATTATTTTTATCAGAAGTTGTAAATGAGAATCTTCATTTATACATTTTTTTATTAACTCAATTTTTTTATCAGTTACAGGAAGGTTCCGTTCTATAAAACATATCTGCTGATCTAGATCATTCAAAAAATTGTCATTTTCAATAACATAGGCACGGGAAAGAGCATCTGCTATTTTGAGATTTTTACCTGGTTCATAAACAACTTTGATATTGTATTTTGACAATTTTAATAAAAGACTTTGAATTCTGGACGGAGCCTTAAAGATACTTTTAGAAAAAAGTGGGATTAATGGCTTATGATCTGATTTAACAGTAACATCGTCTCGCCCAAAAATATACTGATGAAACTTGGTGCATGCAAAATATATGGCTAGCATTTCCTTTTCGATTTGTGCCCAGGAAATTTGCGACTCTGTCAATGATCTGGATGAATAAGCCACAGGCCTTCCATTTTGTTTCAAGACCGCACCCAGCCCCTTTGAAGAGGCATCGCAACATATAGTGATGGGTTCAGTTACTGAATAATATGAGAGAAGGGGAGGGTTCTTTAAATATTTTTTCAAAGTGTCAAATGAATGCTGTTGTTCGAAATTCCATTGAAAACATACATCTTTTTTCAATAAACATCTCAAAGGCTCTGTTATTTTTGATAAGTTAGAGATAAATTTACCCAAATACGTTATCATTCCTAAGAATATTTCTAAATCTTTTTTGTTTTCTGGTGTTTTATAATATTGAATGGCCTTTATTTTATCGACATCTGGCTTAATCCCTTCTTCTGACAAAATATGTCCCATGTATTTTATTTCGTTTGTAGCTATTTTACATTTGTTTTTGTTCAATTTTATATTGTTTTTTCTACAAATTTTTAAAATATTTTCTAATCTTTGATTATGAATTTCTAAACTATTTCCCCAAATCAATATATCATCTATGTATGTGTCAACTCCGTCAATAGAATCAAAATACTGCCTTAAGATTTTTTGAAAAACTTCTGATGCCGAACATAAACCATATGGGAGACGCTTGTAAGAATATCTTCCAAATGGTGTGTTGAAAGTGCATATTCTAGAGCTTTCATGATCTAATCTTATCTGGTGAAAACCATTACTACAGTCCAAAACACTAAAATATTTGGCCCCCCTCAACTTATAGGTTATCTCATCTAGAGTTGGAATGTGGAAATGTTCCCTTTTGATGGCAACGTTTAAATGCTTGGGATCAATGCATATTCTTAGTTCTTTATTAGGTTTTTGAACTATTACCATGGAGTTGACCCAATCTGTTGGTTCAGTGCATTTTTCTATAATATCATTTATTAGCAAATAATGCTCTTCATAGTACAGTCAGCCACTTATAAAATACAAAACAATAAAAAATATATATAAAATTAGAGACAAGTCACATTTTAAAAACAAGAAACTAGAAAACAAGACGAATTATTGATGACAATTACTTGAAATATATTCACTACATTTTCTTTTTAATGAATTTAATGAATCACAGCTTTTTATATGACTTGGCAAATTATTAAATGCAATTAGCTGATAGTTATAGGTAATTGTTACAGTACATATTATGTGTGATTTTGTTAATTATTTTGTAGAAAAGTAGGCAATGCCATAAATAAATAAATAAACCAGCTGTTGCACCAGTGTGAAGGTGGCCATGTGTTTTCGTCCATGTGTTTGGTGAAAGAGAGGCGAGCGCGCTATTCCGCCATAGGTCGTTTCACCGCAATTATTCACATGGCTAGCCATGAAAATTTTTACATTGATAGACTCATTGCTGGAAACGAACTGATGTGATTGGAAATGATTCAAATGATGATGAAAATCTTTTTTTTTTTATGAAATGAACCGCATTTTATTGAAATTGTACAAACAACTGATAATAATAGAAGCAGAAAAATAATTCCAAAAGGAAATTCGTTGCTAGGAATATTTTTTCTGTCAATTAATTGAATACACCCCCGACTACCCTTAATTCAATTTTCATTAGAAAAAATCATAACTCCTAGCAGAAACACATTGCTGGGAATTTTTTTTCATGAAACCATCGAATTTGGCATGCTTATTAACCCCAGA
>NW_019289663.1:334201-348912 GCF_000500325.1 Leptinotarsa decemlineata
GAATGATATATTTATATTTATAATTGAAACCACTATATGTTAAGAAGATGTTTTGTTTCTATTGAAAAACACTTTCCCAACACCAGAATAAAAAATATAGCCTCTCTCCGTGATTGGAGAGACCGTAATTTTTGTTCTGGTTAGGAAAGTGTTTTCAATAAATTCATTTCACGCCAGATGTTCCAGTACGAACTATCAAGTTAAGATGTTTTGTGTTTATATTCGCAACTTTTGTATTAATTGATGTTTGTGCATCATTAGTTTTTTCATTTTCACTCTAGTATTGTGTACTTTCTTATAAACTTTATGTTCAATAACCACTGTCTGTCAACTTAAAGATATTTCTATCTCAATATTCACATCAAAATAAAGGTAGCTCATGACACACAAACGGACACAAACATAGATTTGATGATAAACATTCTTGATAATTTTATAGATTTTTATAGATTCTTAATCGATCCAGGTAACTTCATGCATATTCATACATAACCTTAAATAATATTTCAGAGTTTTTTACGTTATTTTGGATAAGCTTGAGTTCAAATGGAATCATGTAAGCCATACTGGTCGGCTATTCTTCCTCTCACAAAATTACATTTTATTACCAGACACCTCATTGTTTTCTTGTGCCTAGATGAAATAGTAGAAAGTACGAAGAACGAAAACGTCGTCATCAAGAAGTTGGACATCTCCTCACAGAAATCAGTCAGGGAGTTTGCAGAGGATGTTCTCAGAACGGAAACCAGATTGGACGTTTTGATTCACAACGCAGGAACAGGCGAGAAAAACTTCCAAAAGACAGAAGACGGCGTTGAACTCACTATGGCAACTAACCATTTCGGACCATTTCTTTTAACACATCTTCTCATTGGTAAGTACCTGCACAACTCAATCATTGTCTCAAAACTAAATCGTATATTTTTTCCTATATTACCTTTTTACCTACACCTACATTATCTTTTTGATGAAAAAATTGTCCCGGAATCAACGCTAGATTTAAATTTGCCAGCATGTGTGCAATAACATGCTGGCAACCCTGAAAGACTATTTACAAGCTGACAGTTTAGGATAAGTAATTGAACAACGTGTCTTCAATATTGGACATTATCTCAAAATAATGAATTTTGGCGGCTGCAGTTCTAAAATTTCAAACAAACTATGGTTAAGAAATGGAAACTGGATCAGTTGGATATACTTTAAATAGACAGATTGTCCTATATTTCAACACCTTGACACGTGTTTCGATCACCGAGTGATCATCTTCAAGAGGAAGATCAAACAGTTTGAACAGTCGAGGTGTTGAAATAACGGTTTGGTGTTGGGAAAAAACTCCAGAACAGTTCGACATTGGTTGGCGAAATATTCGTTTCGGAGATTTTAACCTCGAAGATGAACTTTGAAGTGTTCGACCTACAGTAATCCAGAACGAGGATTTGAAGACCCTGATGGAGACTGACCTATCACAATCGGTGCGTGGGATGACGGAAGAACTGGGATTTGAACGATCGACAGAAATTGTTAATTTTCAAGTCTGTTCTTCTTTGCTTTTGCGCAACCAAAACAGTTTAAATTTCTATCCGCTCGGTATATTACAGCTTCCGTTCCATGTTTGATCTTCGATCCATCTGTATACCAGATGTTTTTTCCAAACATGTTTTCGGGATGACTAATGGCCTTCCACTCTTCACGGCTTATGATTTTGGCCGTGAAATTTGTGCTAAAGGTGTACTTCGATGTCATGTGGTCCGTGCGCATATTCAATATGTGCTCCTCCACTTGTTCCGAAATTTCTGTTCGGTCCAATCTTTTGTGGTTCAGTGAGTTTTCCAGTCTGGATTGGCCCATCCTGGCCTCCCCCATTATCACAAAGTGTAAAGGAGATAGATTCAGGAGTGACTCTAATGCAGTTGTTGGGGTAGTTCTTATTGCTCCCGTCATTCCCAAACATACAATAAGTATTACTTGAATACGTTATGAATGTTCATCAAGTATCGGCCAATTTCATCAAATAACTCAGGGGGACTTGAATTTTTATAGGGTAGGTGGGATTATATAAATGACACTAGAAAGATCACTTATGATACATAATTGGTAATATAAAATAACGATTTCAAAAATGTGGTCCCTCTATTCCTCTTGAAAATTAAAAAGGTAGTACCTGAAGTGAAAAAAATTTGGAAACTGAGGGGTTCCATAGCTTGCCAGGATGGTGTCTTCAACATCTTAGTCTACCGCAGTCGCGTGATGGGTATAGAGGTTCCTGACACAAGGTGCAGGGCCTGCAGTTCGTGTTTCACAAAAGAATCATAAATGGTTTGGAGTTCAGTATTGAACAGCTTCATTCAGCAATTCTGGTTTAAACGATAATTAAAGTTGGGTATTATCAGCGTAAGCATGATACTTTCAGAGTTTGATCTTAGTCAGTATATTTGAGGTATATTAACTAAAAAGCAAAGGCCCAAGTATAGATCCTTGCGGGACACCGCGCGTTAATCTCACCTATTCAGATAGTTCGCCTTCGAGTTTCAACATTTGATGTCTATTTGTGAAGTATTCTTGCATCATCTTAACGGCTGTTTTAGAGAAACCAATATAATTGAGCATGGATATAAGTATCTCTGGATTCAATGAGTCGAATGCTTTACTGTAGTCCAGTGACATCAATAACGAGATGTCTCCTGTATCTGTTACTGCCAACATGTCATCCGTTATTTTAAGCAAAACTGTTGTACATTATACCTAACTATGTATTCAGTGAACTTGTATCAGTTGATTTGAAAGATATATGAATTAGCCCTAATGTACCCTAAATGCCCTAGACATCTCTAATTAGAAAGTTTCACCAGCTAAGCACATCCTTCATTAACAATCCATAATTTCTTCTTCATCGAACTCTGTTTCTTATGCAAACAGAACAAAACGATCAAATAACCTTGTCTTCGCTCACTGATTACATTTTTTTCAGCATGATATTCTTGGGCATCGACTTCGGCTGCCACATAGTGCAGGCACTCCTTGCGTTGTTGGTAGTCGGTTTCCTGACGGTCGTCTCTTTGCTGAAGTTTTACGCGTACGTGACCTGCGGCTATTTTCACGATCGCGTGAAAATGAACGGGAAAACCGTGATCATCACTGGCGCCACTGGCGGAATCGGCAAGGAAACCGCCAGGGAATTGGCGAAAAGAGGAGCGAGGGTTATCATGGCTTGTAGGAATCTGGATACGGCAAAAAATGTCAGAGGTTGGTATTTGTTTTATTATTTATAGTTTATTGATATCCGGGATATCGCCCGAATATGGCGCTGTTTCGTTTTTATCGGTAATACTGAGCTCTAACCTAGAAAATTCGTAACGTTTGAATATTTATACGGTATGTGAATAAGCGTAGTGAATAAATCAGAATAAGATATGTTTCCTAATGAAAAAACTATCTTCTGATACATAAATCACTCTCAATGGTGAAAATAATAAAATTGCGGGTGTCAGAAAAGTCTTACCAAAGGTTAATATCTCCGAAGTCTGTGAAGATATGAAAACAACATTTTGGCAATAACAAATGTACAAAGAAATATTTTTCCTTACTCATTTGCAATGTTTCCACTCTTGCAGGGCCGGCATCAGGACACTGCACCCCATAATCCTAAATCGAACCCTATATCGATATATAGCTCATTTCAAAGACCTTAAAGAAACAAACATTTCTGCACAAACTAGATGTCTATACGATAATCCGTTTCAGAATGAAACAAATTTCAAGTAATCCAACGAAAACATTTTTTATCATTCAGTTGATTTTATTTTTACACAATTGTTTTGTATTTCGATTCAAGTTTTTAGCTGTATGCGTTGATTCAGTTTTTCATTGACATTGATTTCGAAAAGACATTACTAAATAGTGATTTCATTTCTTTCGATATGAGTCGCTTGAATGAAAACAGGGTTGAAATAATGAAATTGGTCTGTATTTTCTCAGTCTCAGTAAAACTTTCAGCGTAAAATTATGAAATAGCATGAATTCAATCCTTTTAGAAGCCATCTTGACAAGAACTGAATGAGGATGACACAGATCGAAGATTGCAGTTTTGAGAAACCATTGAACACTTAATAGCCACACAACCCAACTACCTCTATAGAATATGTTTCAGTGATGAAGAAAGATTTTTTATTAATGGTTCTGGTAATAGACACAGCTGCCGACACTGGCGTGATCACAAATTCCTGAGAAATTCAACGTATGGGCCATAATTAGTTGTAGTACGATAATTGGTCGTTTTTCATCAACGGGAAACATCTAAGATACCTGGGATTGAAGCTGCTATTGAGGCTTTCACCTACGATCCAATTTTTCAACAAGATGAGGCACCTCCACACATTTATGTTCCTGTAAGAGAATACCAAGATGAGGAATTTCCTGGTCGTTAAATTCAGCGTAGAGATCATATTGAATGGCCACCAAGTTCCCCCGACCTCTCTCCCAACTTCTCATTGTGGGTAGAGAGGTCGGTACCAGAAAACTTTCAAGAACTATGACAACGAATCGCAAATGTGTGCAGTACTATAACACAAGAAATTCTGACAAATGTAAGGACAAAATTTTAAAGTTGACTCTATTTTTGTCAAGAGGTTGGTGATAGTCATTTTGAACATTTTGAACACAGAATGAAACTCTTTCTCATGATTGACATTCATTAGTAATCTTCCTCATTGATCGGTGACCGTAGAGACCTCTTGTAAGTGCAGAAATGTTTCACCAAGGCCTCCAAAATGAAGTATATATCAATGGTTTCCATTTGAGATTTTGGGATGCAGCCCCCTGGTGACGCCCTGCAAGGGTGACTAATTTGTAAATACATAAAGAAGTAGATTTCTTTATACATATGCCAAGGTTTCGTTTTGAGAATAAAATCAGATATCATTCACATGAATTCTACTTTAAATGAATGGTAACAAATTCCACTTAGCTAATTCTTAGCTGGAACAATTCGACTTCCGGATTTATGATTGTCACGACTGTAGGTCTATTCAGTTTCGAGAATGCCATATTGACAACACTATCACTAACATAAGTCTTTTCAGACAAATCATCATTTTGAATTACAAACCTGGGTGCAAATAGTCATTCCAGAGGCAGTTCTGGATTGAACGGATAACCTCCCGTTAATTTAAATCCAGAAACAATATCAGCAGGCGAAATAGCTTTCAACAAAATATTATCGAACGTTTGTCCAAATATCAGTTCAGTTGAAACTTTTGGAAACTGACTTATTTATCGGCTGAAGTTTATGTGTAGTACTGCTGGGACTTCAGAATAAAATCATTGCATGATTGGCTGTAGGATTAATATAATATTTGATGCAATTTGGCACAATCATATATTGAATTTGTAGATCTAGGATTTTGGAACATCGCAGAATTGGCAATCTAAGAAATAAAGACTTCGCTAGTCATACCATTCGTCGCGGTCAGTATCTTTGACCCCGGTGGCGAGTAATGACCCCATTCTGTTTTGGTGCATTATCCTTCAAAGAGTATAGAAGGTGAGATCGCTTGTTCAAATGTGTTTCCACATGCGACTTTATTGTCATTTTCCCTATGTTGCGAAACTGTTTAATCAACAAGTTTGACTTCCTTTTTCACTAATACGATTTACCGATTTACCGATGAAGCCACACTGTTAGCGAAACGCGTCTAGAATTAAAAAAACAATTGTGCACATTGTTCAATTATTATCATAGATAGTGTTATTGATTTTTATCAAATAACGGGTCATTAATAATTTAATGTTACTATATCTAGGATAAATACTCTGAAAAATTCGAAACGATTAACTAACCACCAACTACCACTATATGAAAATACCACATAAATCACTTGTTTGGTGAGTTCAGTTTTGGAATTGTGGTTTGTTGTGGTTTTCCACAAATTAATTAATTCAACAAGGCCATCCTAAATTAGTTATCAGAGGTCATCCGGAACATAACTCATCTGATACCACACGAGTTTTTTATTTGGTATGGTACATGAATAATAAACTACTACGTGGTCAATTATTCTTTGTACCTCGAAAAGCAAATAATCGTTATTTATGATATGAGTATTAAAAGTAAGGTTTTATTTTGTCACTGAAAAAGTTTGCGAAACAAGCGTAGCGAGTTGACCAATTTCACGAACAAAACAACAACAACTTACTTTCACAAAATACTTTTAACAAAAATATCGTACAAACTTTTTTGTACAACTGTCCTGTTTTCATACTTAAATAGTGGAAAGTAAAAATACCCTAAAAAGGTCGATGAAAAAAAAATATTATTCCTATAAAAACACATTTTGACATCTCTTATCATTTAACTATTTTCATGTTATCGTATTTGATGTGGAGTGCCGTGTCAGGTGACTCCGAATCACCTGGTTACCAATAAACAGTATTGTTTACAGCTCACGCGTTTTATTTAAAGTTCTTGCAGGTGTTTAATGTCCTGCATAATGAAGAACAATAGTGAGGAATTGTGTTTTTCTGATGGATATTGAAGAGGCTGCAAAAAGAGCTTCAATAGGGAAGTTCCTCAATTTGGGTTATTACAGCAAATGCAAGTTTGAACAAAATAAAGTTGAGTTTAATTCATGAGTTTTTCAAATTCACTTCAAACAGTATTCAAATTAATGTTTCAAATGTTAGGTTTTAATTTTTAAAGGGTTTTGTTTCTAATTCACAAATTGGCAACAGCGCCTATATCAAGTTGAAATAATTTATACGTACCTAGATATTCTACTTTTAAAAAGAAAAATTGTCTTTATAATACAGCAATAAGGGCAAAATATAAATTATAGTTCAATGCCACCTCCACAAGCCACATAAACAACAGCTGTTTTGTTATTTATTTATATAGAGGAAGATGTATAAAATGTCATATGTCACAGAATGTCTCGGAACTCGGAACATAAGTAAACAGAACAGCACGCCTCTGAAATATGTCATCTTTGTTTGTCTCTTTATGTTCATAATCAAACTTCCTTGAAAACTCAATAATTATGGTATGTTTATTGCTATTTGGTCGAAAAAAATCGTGTTGAAAATACTTTTAACACTAGTGTTAATAATATTTTTAACTCGCTACTTTGTAAACATCATATTTCAATACTCTTGACAGCCATTAGAAATGTCACTTTTTATGACAGTTGTACAAAATATGTTTTAAGTGATTACCTTCAAAAATGCCTCAATTGAAGGGAAAATCTTCAATCGACTCAAAAATTATTTTTGAAAATAAATGAAACCATTTTCTGTGAGGATTATTGGTTTTCGTCTTCAGAATCGAAAGTTGTTTCAAAAGTTCTGCCCCTTTTTATGAGACTACTTCAAACTATAATATATCAGTGAATACTTATTTAATTTAATCAAAATAAAATCCATTTGAAACATTGCACTTTTGCCAACGTTACACGAGTCGATTAATTGCGTCAGCATATGTGCTCGGGATTCGATGAACTCGAAGAAGGCCCTTTTTGCTTGGTTCTGATTGGCGAAGGTTCTACCGGTGAGAAGGTTCGGTCGGTGATTTGTGAAACACGGCGTTGTGGTGGAGCAGGATCGGACCAGGCCCGGTTGCAGAAAGTTATAGTGAATCACATCAGCCGCTGACCACCATACAGTAACCATGGTCTTATTTGGTGAGTTTTCGCACTTAGGAAGTGCCTGGGTGGCTACAAAAACATATGATATCAAAACGGGCAGAACTTTTGAAACAACCTGATATATTCCTATAATCACAGACAGTAAATGTATATGATTTTTTTTCTACGATGCATGTTGATCTGTGAACTAACATACTCGTAATTGTTGTTCTGCAAATTTGAATTCATCTTGAAAAATACTTAAACAATGTTGAATTTTTGGAAGAAACATTTGACACCTCTTCAAAATGTATAATAATAATAATGGTTTTTATTGGGTCAAAAAGGATATGACAACCAAAGGGCAACACTACAGCTTTGTTCTATCATGATTTTTATAGTCCTGAAATATGATTTGCATAGTCAAATTTGCCAAAAGTTCTTGTACGGCTTTTTCCAGTTGGATATTAATAACGACTGAGATCGTTTTTCAACCAAACAGACATAACATGTGACAGGAAAATTCAAAATATTATCATGCTGGTTATTCATTCTTGTAAGAATTTTGTAAAATACACCGATGACACACTTTTTTAGTTGATGGAAGTAATATCGATAAATCAAAGACAAATCATGCCATAAACTGCTTTTCATAAACGATTGTTGTAAAATAAATAATAAGAATATAGATTTCTCCGAAATTCTCTATATATACTTTTCTCAAAGACTTCATGATAATCTCGATCCCAAATCCTTCAATGTTACTTTTGAAAATAGCGATTTCCAGCTAAATCAGAAGCAACATATTCCCCAAATGAATAAACAAAAATNTCAAAATATGGAAACTGGATCAGTTGGATATACTTTAAATACACTGGTTGTCCTTTATTTCAACACCTTGACACGTGTTTTGATCACCGAGTGATCATCTTCAAGAGGAAAATCAAACAGTTTGATCTTCCTCTTGAAGATGATCACTTGGTGATAGAAACACGTGTCGAGGTGTTGAAATAACGGTTTGGTGTTGGGAGAAAACTCCAGAACTGTTCGACATTGGTTGGCGAAATATTCGTTTCGGAGATTTCAATCTTGAAGATGAACTTTGAAGTGTTTGACCTACAGTAATCCAGGACAAGGATTTGGAGACCCTGATGGAGACTCACCCATCACAAACGGTACGTGGGATGACGGAAGAAGTGGGATTTGAACGATCGACAGAAGTTTTAAATTTTTGAGGTCTGTTCTTCTTTGCTTTTGCGCAACCAAAACGATCTTTTTTTGAATCGGATCGTCACGTGTGATGAAAAGTGGATTCTCTTCTGAAACAATAATCGCCCATTGGTACCATTTTTGGAGAGTGTGAAAACTACTATGATAAAATATCTCCTTCAAGCAGAAATTCTGAATACGTCCCTGGTTCCACAGGTGATATCTCTCCTCACATTTGACACATATATTTCACATATCAGAATACTGAGGGCCACTTGTTGAATAAATAAGTTAACTTTCATCCTTCGAGAGCCAAATAAATGAAAGACGAGTAAACCACTGAAGAAACTGATGTAATGTAGACAGGCAGTAACTCATACTGCCTCATACTGCCTGTGAACTGGTAGATATTGATGACAATCCACCAGGACGTATACAAATAATACGTTTTTGTGAGATTTTCACTTAACAGACTATAAAACCGGAACACGTGTTTCACACGTGTCGCTATTGTATAGTGAACCGTGTCACGGTTTTGTAAACTGTTAATTGAAAATCTCAAGTGTTATTTGAATACGTCAAGTTGGCAGAAGATCATATAAAAGAAGTGCAAATGCATAATTTTTCACAAAATGTGAGTGGGTTTACTTCGAAGAATGACTATTTCCCAAGAATATTATCATACTATTACATATTGTCATGAATAATAATATGTAAAAAATAATTCAGTAAGTATAAATTCAGTACGTTCAGCGAATATATTTGTTTTAAAAAAGGATATGCCCTATTTAATCTCCGCTGGAGATGGTGAACTGACAGACACTGTGGAGAAACTCATATTAATGAAAATGTATCATTATTATCATAACCGAACATTTGAATAATTATGAAAATGATAAATCATTCAGTTAGAACTTAATATTCTCATTTGTCAATGAGAATAGTCATTAGGTGAAATATATAATTCAAACTGAGTGAATAATGAATACCCCAGCAATATTTTTTTGCTCTTCTAGGTAATGGTTATCGATAACTACTTGTTCTTCTAGTAGGCAATGAATCCTGAAGGTTGTCAATAATTCCATCATCTATTATTCATTAAAGAATTTGTCGATTCACTGTATGTTCATTATATTAAGGTCAACAAAAATGGGTGTAATATGTATTTACTTCAATTATTCCGTATATTTTATTCGATGTTTGAGTTAGGTATTTGGAAGATGTTTGAAGGTGATCGACTATGTTTCATGATGAATTTCATTAGTTCGGACTTCCATTGTCTGATATTATATAAAATGATTTGAAATCCCTGAAAGAACTAATAAAACAAACAATTAAAAAATAATAGCAGAAAATAACAATTATATTAAGCAAAAAAACTCTGAAATGAGATAAAAGTGAAATAAAATACAAGTAAAAATTGAACAATTGAACACAAATTTTAAAAAATAAAAAAAGTTAAGAGATTCCAAGCCAAGGTAATTCACGACGTTTCGATTGTTAGTATCCACAATCGTCTTCGGGTGATGACTGGACTAATTCCTCCGANTCGGATATATTTTTAAAATGTGCTGATGATGAGCTGGTGTGTAGCGCGCCGATGAATGATGTTTATTTAAATTTATTCGCTAATGTTTTTTGGATAAATTCAATTGAAAAAACTTTATTTTCATATAAATCGATGTTATCAATCGAAAGTAGTTATTACAGATAGATTGTTTGATTCGGATCGGGAAGAAATTTATATGCATGATCACTCGTATCGTGAAAAGATTTATTTGGTATTATCTTTTCATTATTTCTTTAGAAGTTCCTATATATACCATAATCTAAGTTATTTTCTTCATCTTAGGCATCAAAGTAAATCTCTTAACAAACTATTTCGTTTGACGTTTGGCAGCAATATAATTGAAGAGTCGAGTGGATAATGGAGGTGAGTAACTTTTTGTCAAAAATCGACTTATCCCCATAGATAAAACGGGTAAGTGATAACTTCTCATTTAACTTTAACATTGCAGCAAAAATATAAAAAATAAAGAGAATGTGTACGTCAAAAAGGAGGTATGTGCATATTTTCTAACACAAGTTTATGAATGAAAGAGGTATCTAACGAACTTGTCCCTTTTATTCACTGAAACTGGTAGTTACCTCCTTTATCCATCGGCTTTACTCACACTTGTCTCCTTTATCCACTAAAATAACAGGTCAGTATTTACAAGTCAAACAGTGCAAGTGTGTTTTCTTTAAATTTTGATTCGATAATAAAATCGCTTTTCTTTAATACTGATTACCTTGTTTGCGAGAAATAAATTGATACTGCAGAAAGCAATAGAAATANGATATATTTATACCAGTAACTAATATTTAAGGGTACAGCGAAAATTATTGACCATAAATTTCCTGAAGTGGACTACAATTAATTTGATTCAGACCGCGATTTTGAGGGCATTGAAAAAGTTTTACCTCGTCATGAAAACATATACTCACCTGACGATTATCAAACTATAATAAGCCAATCAAGACATCACAGATTTGCGTCAACACTTAGGAAATTTTATAGCTTTTGATTTAGCATCGAAGTTAAATTTAGTTAATGGTATAAAAAACGCACTAAATGAAACCGTTCCATTTTGAGACGGATTAAAATGGATACGTGCCTGCAAATATGGATCATACTATTCTTGTTTTTTTTTTTAATCTTATAATAAACTTCATCTGGAAACTTTCAGTATGAATACCCCCTTTTCCAATTAAAGCTGATCTGTTTCGTGTAAAAATACTTGAAGGATGAAAGAGGTAACTGCACTTTTTTCAAAATTTGTTTTTTTTTTGTAAATGTTATCAAATTTTGACTAATGCTGAAGAAAATGTTTCATCATAGCCCAAGAACGGGTAGGGGAAGGGTGGGCATAGTGGCCAATGGTGAAGCGTTTTTGAAGGCAGCTACATCAGTTATCACCATAAAAGGCTTTAGAAAATGTGGAATCGTCCCAATCGACAGAAATGTGTTTACAGAACTGGATTATGCAGCTGCTGAAACAACAGAAATAACTCTACAAGAAGACCCTGCGTCAGGAGAAGAGAACACCATCATACAAATTTGTGTATCTTCATCACAGACTGTCAACAACAGTAGCTCAACAGAACTCATTGGTGGTTCTGAAAACCCCAATAACGCCTTTATAATGGTATCCCTACCTTCTGTTGATCATCCAATCAGGTCTAGCAGTGGGCTTCCTTCTGCAACATTTGATCCATCTATTCCCAGCACTTCATCAGCTGGTTCCCTAGAAACAACTTCAAATTTGAACGGTCCACCAAACAAGAAGTCCACTTCATTTGCTGTAAGTCCACGTGAAATTGTTCCTGTACCCAAGGTCAATATGATTATCAAAAGAGAAACTAAGCGGAAGAAAGGAACAGCAACAGTTTTAACATCCAGTCCATATAAGGCCACTCTCATGGCAATTAGGAAAGAAAAAGAAGATGAAGAGAATGCGAAACAACGTAGACTAGTAACAAAAAGAGAAAGGGAAATCGAAAAGAAACAGCAGGCTCCTAAGAAAAGGGTGGCTGAAATTGAAAATAAAGAAAAACGCGCATTGTTTAAGAAAAAGAATGACGGTCTCTATAATGATGATGAAGGCAACGTCAGCGATGTCGATTGTTTAGTCTGTGGTGATTGTTACTCGAAATCCAAGGAAAACGAAGGCTGGATTAGATGTTCTGGGTGCCTCAAATGGGCTCACGAAGCCTGCACAGGAGCCGAAGAGGAGGACGATGACTTTATTTGTGATTTATGTAAATACCAGTGATTTCATAGTTTCACATACTTTCAGTAATGTATTTTTGTTTAAAACCCTAATACAATTGTTTTGAGTTCTGAAACTAAATGCGTTTTATTTTTTCCATACTATCTACATCCATTTAGGCAGTGGCCACTTTGCCCTACCTAGTGGCCTAAAGTGGCCACTTTGACAACTTTTGATAAAGTCAAAATTTTGTACAAATAAGTTCAAAAATCAAGTTGTTTTTATTTTTGGATCAGGCCTAAGTAACCATACTAAATGTTGAAGGGATTTAACTTGCCCGCCGTTTGGAAGGAACAAACGTAACAGCAAACTGCCTACATCCAGGCATGGTTGATTCAGGGATCTGGAGAAATACACCCACCTTACTTACTTGGCCTGTAAAATTAGTTGTTAAAGGTGAGTGATACGAAGAAGGTTACATACTTTGTTTCATTCTGTTCAGTAAATCAACTTAGCCTTTGTGTTGCCTAGCAACACTTTTTGTTTTTGAGAACAATGACGTTTCAAATTTCACATTGGAAGATTCCAACAATTTTTTGTATAAAAATGAATAAGTAGAAAGGCAAAACCTTTCTTTCCCAATAACTTTTTAGTTTCGAGTTCAGTTTCAAATTTTGACCAGTTTTCACTCAATGTTAATTAGAATTTTCACTGAAATCTGTACGAAATATACAAGGTATGTGGGATCACTATTTGTGTCAAATTGACGAAAACTGAGATCATAATAATGATCATATACAATTATTACAATTATTATAAAACTATATGTCTTAATGTTCTAATTCAATTTGTATTTTTATCACAGTTTTCTTCAAAAAACCTGTCCAGGGCTCCCAAACCAGCGTGTTCGCAGCTTGTTCCGAAGAGTTGGAGAAGGTTTCGGGAAAATATTTTATGGATTGTGCTGAGAGAGGTCTTAGCAGCGGTGTATTAGATGCATCGAAAGCTAAAAAACTGTGGGAACTTTCGGAAACTATTGTCAACTTGAGACCGACTGATCCTAAAATATGACTTTGATCTTATACTCATATACTTAGTTTGTTGATTTATATTATTTATCAAAATGTACACGAATTCAAAAAATATACGGAGAATTGTTAAGAAAGAAAAATTTTCTCAGCGATGGATCGCTTTTTTAAATGAATCAAGGTAGATAGGTAGGTTTAAAGTGAGTGGGTCTATTCACCCTTCTACCGCAACCCATGAGGGTTTATTGTAGCATAAACCTAATCGAACCGGACCAAAATGAATCCAATTCTTCAACGAAGCCGATAACTTCATTTAGAAGGTGATCTTTTAGGTCAACTGGCGGATGTGGAACTCTGCAAAAGAACGAAACCCTGATTAGGTCTGCGGCGTGACAGGTGAAGATTACAGAACCGTTTTTTGTGGAATGTGATATGTTTAAATATTGACAGACCCTGGTACATGTTCCTCAATCTAGTGTGGACCTGATAGACGTGACGGTTCGCCTTCGATTACTTTCCAAGCCAAAATGTGCACTTTCATAGCTACAAGGTACTAGCTTCGCCCACCAGACAGAAGAAGCTCTCAGGTAACTTGAATCCATCGGGGTCGGAATGCGCGGCTCTGGATTCATACATATGGGCTAGCTTCTAAAATATTCTCTACTATACGACAGTCATGCTGTTTGTTATTGATTGATAAATATTGGGGTTGTCGGATAGTCAAGGTGTAAAATTTCTATCTTGATGACCTCAGAAATCTTTCCATTTGAGGGCATCTGTAGGTCAGCTGTACATGACGTTACATAATATTCAGCAAAGCAGAGCTCTACTCCAATTAGTATCTACAAAATAGTATACGTTTTTTACCTGCTCAAAGGTAGTTTGTTTCCTGTTCTAATGCAGATTCTGCTTCTGCTACTCAAAAATTTCATGCAAAACTATTTCATAAGATATCCTACTTCTGAGGAGGCCTACGTCAACCTATTTTCATAATACCAAACAGAAAATTAGTTTTCGGAACTAGATGTTTGCTTCAACGAGAGCAGCAGGAAGACTGCAACAAAAATTATGATGGTTATACTAAACCAACTGTTGAAACCCACCTCAAT
>NW_019289663.1:350442-387577 GCF_000500325.1 Leptinotarsa decemlineata
TTTAATAACGAACAATGATAGCATCCGTTCACAAGTAAGTATGTATGTGATTACTTGATTTTAGATACCTCAAAGTCGGTATTGATGAATTTCACAACAGAAATGAGAGTACCTTGGGTGAAATAGATCATTGCGATCATATCAACATGTCACATGAGGTTAACTTTTTGGGAACAATATTGGATGAACCATAAAGCTCGAATTTGCACATCGATAGTGAACAAAGTATTTTTTGAGATTGAGCAAATGAAAGTCTATCGGCAATCTATTATGCTATGGTTTATTCTTATATTTCGATCAACATAATGTCTTAGGGATATGGCAAAGATTTCAATATTCCTTGGTTGACAAACCATATGTACATATTGTACCACACTGACTCAATGAATTATTATTTTTATTATTGATAGTCTTATATTCTCAAAGTTGTTTATGAATACACTGATTCGTTACTTGATGAAATTAATGAAAACAATTTCCATAGTGATAATCAAACATTTTTCACACCATGAAGTTTACTCAATAGCTAAAACTTAATTCTCAATCTGACCTCCAGAAGAATTGTGCACATTTTCACTTAGAAAAACAACAATTTGTCAGTAGCGAATATCACTGAAATATCACTCAATTTTCATTAGTGATAAGGTTAGTTTCAGAAAAAAATTATTTGAGTTGCCTAGAGAACTTTCAAAAATGTCTACATACTTCTTCATCAATATATTTTTTTTTTCAAAAAATTAAGAGTTTGAGAACTACTACTGGAAGATAAATTCAATTTCCATTCAAATACCCAATTACCAAGTTCAACCCCCGAATTTACCAAAAGGTTTGAAATAACCACTTAAACCAAAATTGAGTTTATTCTTTGCAAAATACAAATTGAAAGTTGAAATACTAAACTCAATAGTGGTGGCAGAATATTAAAATTCAACACAAACCGTTTTTGTTAGCAATTTATTGCAATTCAAGAATAACTAATTTTTACCATTTTCATGGCCCACTGTGGAGGCGAACTTTACTATTTATATATACATCACGTACTCAGATTTGTGAGAATGCCAACATATTCAAACTAATATCATAAATATTATAACATATTGATTTCCACAATTTGATGCAACTTTTTCGAAATCGGACTTTTGCAGCTAAAAAATAAACATTTGGGGAATTTTTTATCACATATAAATTTCATGAAAATATTCTTGGAATTCGAATTCCCAAAATTATGGATTTCATATTTTACAGGTGGTTGGTGATAAATAAAAAACTTTATGGAAAACAGAATGGAAAGAAGTATCGCAAAACCATTAATAGATATATCAATAAAGGATGGGGTTCAATATATAACTTTTATAAGAAGAGAGAACGTGATAGGAGACTGAGGTAAGTCAACAAAAAACTTTTTCACGGAAAAAAACAATATGAGGCAAATATTGTGAATCAGATTTAACGAAATGGTACTTTCAATATTTTTTATTCATTGATTTTCATCCCTTTATATGACGCTAATAAAATTATGGTAGGACATCTTCCATTATTATAGACAAAGTAGAAAAAAATTCGATTTCAATTTTTCGAATTTCCTATATATCATTCTAAGATGGCGATTTTGCCTCGAAAGTTTTCCAATTTTATGACTTTTCACTAAAAGCATGCATCAATATCACAAATTAAATGCTGAAAACTCGGCATTTGCTTTCACCATTCGAGCAATTAGGTACAATCGGGAGCTTTGGGCTGGTAAGGTTGGTGCTGAGAATTCGAGACATAACCTTCATTCTCGCAGTCAACACGTATACTACTGATGATATCTGCCGCGAAACGTTCGTTGCAATAGGTAACATTTGACTAGGGAATACCAGCCCGAACTTTTTTCTCTTGAAGCCACATTAAAGTTTTTAGGCATGCCGTTCGTTCCATTTTGAGACGGANAAATTATGTTCGTTTTTATTTCAGAAGAAATCACCTGCGAAGATATTTTCAAACTTTGATCGTCTAGATGTATTGGCGACTCCAAAACCATTTGTTGAAGAACCAGTGAAACGTCTTGGGGTAAATATTTTACAATAGATAATAGTTAACGATTTTGATAATATAGAAACATTCACAAAGCCAATTCCTTTTGGGACTAGAGATTGAAGTAATAATAGCAAAGATTTATTTTCCCAAGAAACATACAAGCTTATAACAGGAAAAAATAATTCGAAGCTGTAAGATAACCAAGTACATAACCAAACAAATAAAAACAAAAAATATCAAAACTGAAATTAAAAAAAAAGGTTTTTGAATTCACATTGAGGATTCAATTAGAAAAATACATTATCAAAATTGCAAACATAAACACGCACATCAGAGAAAATGTAGGTACACAGTTTCAAAGCAATAAATGTTTTTTCAAATCCAAGAATATGTAGAAATTTTCATTTATTATATTTTTCAATGTATTTACTAGTTTGTTGTGAAACTTGATAACTTCATAATAATCGAATTAGGTATATTTGTTTTCATCACAATCAGATTGTCTGAATATATTGTTGAATTGTATTGGTCACTATTAATTCTGAATGTCAAGTTCAAATGTTTGAGCCAATTTTTAAACAACTGGATGAAGGTATATAATTCGAATTTATGTATATAAGGATGACAAATTTTATAGTTTTCTGAGCTCATATAAATTATATGTGAGCTCATTGTAGTGTAACCGAAACATAATTTTATTTTCAATACTGATATTAGATATTTAATTCTCAAAAGAATTGATGGAAAGTAAATCAGTTTGAGTTATTTTGATGACATGAATTTTCTAATTTCGAAAAAAACAATCATGGAAGCTATTTTCCTTCTCATCGTTTTACGGAAAAAGTTTTAGGGAAAGAAGATTTTGGTTTCTTTCTTCTCCAGATTCAAATTGGAAGAAAAAGCCATCTCGAAATAACTGCTCCTACATGAACATTGAATGACACGAAGCAAGCAAAATTATAAAAGATTTGCCAGATCCAACCTTCTAATATCAAGTACTTTGTCTGTATTTATTTTAATTCTTTGTTTCATTTGTCCATGCCACGATTGTTACACTATTGAAAGCACCTGAACTTTGTTTGTGAGCATTCATATTTTTTTCTAGTATAATCTAAAGTCACGATAACTAGTAATTATCATCGTTAATTAACTGCGTCCAATTACTTCCACTCACAATAGTTTTTAAAATTTGAGAAGGCAAAGTTATATTAACCCCTGACACTTTCAAAACGGTAGAAAGTAATCACTCACTTTGAAGAAAATATTCAAATAATCATTAGTTTTTCGATAAATCCCATGTATCTTCCAAGAAAAATTACCGTCAAATTCACTTTCAGGTAAATCCAGCTGCTCTCACCTATGAACCGACTGAAACTGTAATTAGGCTTGCCCAAATTCCTGCTAGACTTAAGAATCTACCGAAACCTTTGGAACCTGGGAAAGTACAAAAAAGTGCTCTAAGATATAAAGGTGAGATGTAGTTTCGATAATTTCATACAATAAAAACGATCAAGTGCAGAGATAAATACAAATTCTCTCTTCTCAATCTCAATAGAAAGTTAATAATATCAAAACTAAATAATATCTTTTAGGTTTTATTTAGATCACAATTCATTATTCATTATTAAACATTAATTTTCAATTCCCAATTTTGAATTATCCGATGAATTCGAGCTTTTTGAGTCAGTTTTATATACCCTATTCAGGTGCTCTCGTTTTTCGTCTTCACTTGCTTTCACGCTTAGCATACCGGGTGGGGGAACGCACGATATGTTGTGCCAGTGGCGGTCAGTTCGCTAGATCGTTATCGACGTAACAATAAAACTTGGGCGATTGAAGGTATCTCAGATCGTTTCGACTTTCAGCAAAGTTTGCATGTTGGACAGCCCCCATCTGTTTATATTTCGTGTATCAATTTGTCTGCCTGTCTGTCTTGCCGTCTTATGATTTAGAACACTCAATGAAGAATAATTATTTCGGTATTCGTATTATATATCAAAAATCATAAAAACATATTCAGGGTTTTTTATCGATAAATCTCTGAGTTGAAAGACATATGGATAATAAATCATTTATTATCGAGAAACGTTTGATATTATTTAACCCATGTAATCAGAATTTCTATGTTAATTCTATTAAGAGTCCTTTCTGATATATAAATATAGTTCAATTGAAAAACCGAAACGTTGGTTTGAATCAAAATAGTTTTTGACTTATCCTTGATCCTCTCGTCGTCAATACATTCTTGAAATTTTTTGATTTTGCAATACTTTTCAATAATGCAAAATATCCCCTGATTTCATCTTGTTTCAGTCACCCCGAGGATAGAAACACTTGCAGTACCGAAACAAAGGAACGAAAAAGCCAAAGTAGATGAAGACTATGATCCATGGACCATACCTCCAAATGTTCTGAAGTACAAAGCCACCCCACGAATATTAGAACTCGCAAAACCGACGGAAAGAAGCTAATACTTGTTCAAATGTAACTACGCTATGTCAAAAGTCAAAAATAAACTAAGCTATGTCAAAAGTTGAAAAGCAACTATTCAAATAAGTAATAAATCAATAATAAGAAGATTTACTTTTTTCTTTTGACGTCATCGGCGTAGACTACCTATATGGTTATTAGTATCGTGTTTTGAGAAGTTATGTTAATAACTTTCTAAGCCTCGTAGGAAGTCGCAGTCCTGTTAGCCATATAATGTTCACCCAGATGGTGAAAAATATGTGGTTTAGGGTGGATTTGATTTTCCGTCGAAATCCGTAAGAGTTATTTACAATAATGCAGCAAGTCAATTCTGTTTTTAAACGGTTTATCATGCCCTATTTGTTTGTTGGTTTGGGTCAAATTTAGTACTTGTGATGCACTGTTTGGAACCTTTGGTGTAGTAATGACTATGACACCAAACCATTATTTTAACACATCGTCACGTGTTCCAATCACCAAGTGACCATCTTCAAGAGAAAGATTAAACTAAATATACTTACAATGTTATCCTTATTTATACCATAGATACCTTTTCTAGGTACCTGCGTCATATGTGTCTTAAATTAATTTCACAATATTACCTTATCTACGAGTCTTAAATTAATATTCAAACAAATATGTGATAAGACAAAATTTGGCAACTGGCAACATAATACCGATCATTGATTGACACATTTGAACGAGTGCAAATTTTCATGTGTTGGCGGCATTATTTGATTGCAAAGCTGGCCACAGATATCAATTGAGATCAATAGTTTTTAATGTTTTCAAATTATCTGGAAAACGTGCACGAATGACTATTGTTTGTGTATTTTGTCTAATAAGAAATAACGTTACCATATGTAAGGTCTTCCCAATTTTGACAATTGATAAAAGGCCATCTTGTTGAAACTACATCTGTCAAATTAGTTGTCGTTCATTCAGTCTGTTTTGCCAAATCACCATAGACGGATATAGCATTCAACACAAGTGCAAATAATAAAATTGTTTTATCAAAATGGGTGTTCTGTTCGGGCAACGTACTGCGCGCTTCGCTCATTTTACGGTTCCCATAATCGTCCTATCGAGAAGACTATTTGCAATGTGGTGGATAAATTTGAGTCCACTGGTTCAGTAAACGATCGACCAAATCCCGTACGTTGACGAAACGTAAGACCTTCCGAAAACATCGCCGCTGTCTATGAGAGTGTGCAGGACAATCCGAGGCGGTCAATTTCGCGTTGCTTACAAAAACTCGACCTTGGCGAATTTTGTGTCGTGATTTGGGCCGGCACCCGTAAAAAATTCAACGGACCCAGGAACTGAAGGTAAACGACCATAGACAACGACGTGTGCACTATAGGAAAATCCTTAGGCTCTCAAAGAGCTGTGCCTGTGCGAAAGTAGTGATTCATATTGGATTTGAATCGCTGGAGATTAAATTCATTTTGAAAAACGTTTTTAGGAAATTTATTCTTCATCAACGCAGTTCTCCAAATGAAAGAGTCCTTGAAAGTGAAATTCGAGATGAAGGTTGCTGAATGGGCTCTGAAGCACTTGGCAACTGACCCTAATTTTCATCGAAAAATCATCTTCAGCGATGAGGCCCATTTTTGGATGAATTGGTACGTGAACAAACAAAATTTTCGAATTTATGACGATACCAATCCACATATGTTATCCAAGAGCGTCCAATGCATCCTGAAAAAGTCACTGTTTGGTGTGAATTCTGGACTGGTGGCGTCGCCGGTCCATATTTCTTTGAAAACGACATTGGTCAGGCCATCACTCTCAACGGCTAGAACTAAAGGTCGATGATTACTAACTTCTTTTGGACTGAATTGATTGATCTGGACACCAACGACATGTGATTTCAATATGATAATTTAATAATATCTTAAATCGATTCATTTGAGACTAAATCATAAATTGCCTAAAATTAGCCACATCTGGCAAGATAAATAGGTAAATAACACCGTTCCAGTGGCGTGCTTTTTCAATTGTCTTCACTGTGAGAAAAATGGGTAAAGTACTGTGTAATAAGTGTGAAAAGGATTTAGAAGGGGAAGACATTGTCGTATGTGACTGCTGCAATTATTTAGTACCTACATTCAACATGTACTGAACTTACAAGTACCGAACTTAGAGCTATTTTCCTTAAATCAGATCGATGCATTACATATTTTTGTGATCAATGTAGGAATAATATCAAGCAAATGCCTAAACTCATAAAACAGCTAAGTGATATTATGGAGATAAATAGAATACTTCAAGAGGAAAATGAAAAATTGCTAAAAAAAGTTGATGACATGAATGTATCCAACTCACATTCTGACATGGAATCTATTTTGCTTGGAAGTGAAGATCTAATATCAGAAATTATAGACAGACAAGAACGACCGGCCAATATTATCATTTATAATGTGAATGAACCTCAGGGAAACCTCCACACTGAAACATCAGCACAAGAAAGAGAAACCATAAATAATTTACTGCAGGACTTCAACGTCAATAAGGAAGAAATAAAACATTTCAGATTGGGAAAACCAACAATTAACGAAAATCGACCCATCAAGGTTATTTTCAAATCACAAGATGATGCCATACATATATTGAAGAATGAACAATTAATAAAAATACCCAGTGTGAAAATAAGCCAATAACGTATCAACAGATACAAAAATCATGGTATATAAATCAATAATCCAATCCCATTTTGACTACTGTGCATCTATGTTATTCTCTTTCAATTTGAACAAAGTGCAACAAATACAAAAACTACAAAATCAAGGAATGAGAATAATTTCAAAATGTAATAGCTATACACGAATTTCTAACATGCCATCTGCTCTACAATGTCTCTCAGTATCCAAAAGATTGATATATTGTTCCATGGTTTTCATTTATAAAATATTAAATAAAATGACCCCTTGCTATCATAAATAACTTTCAATAAGGACATTCTTCACCATTCTACTTAGCACAACATTCATATAAGTAGAACAAATACAATGATTTACCTGATTCAATTGAATCTACTCAATCATTAAAGATTTTCAAGAGCGAACTGTTAAAATATATTCATGATGGAAATTGAAAAATTCCTTTTTGTTCAATTCAAATTATGTATGTATATAAAGCTGTAATATTTATATGAATTTTGTTGATTATATTATATTTTAAGTTAGCTAACCTGTATATTACGGAATCCTAATTCAATAAATAAAAATAAATTCAAATTCAGGACTGCGCTATACATACCACCTTATACCACATTTTGTCTGTTTTTCACTCTCAAAGGTTGTTTGGAGGATAATAACTTCAATTTCATCAAAATATATTAAGTAGGTATGTCCGTAAACCAATTTTTATTATTTCGTCAACGATTTCAGACCCCTAGAGATTCATGAGTATATCCGAATTCGCTCGTTGAACAAAAAATAATGAGGGCAGTTTTGGGGCCACACCACAACTCCTCGAACGAAAATATTTTATGAGTTTCATATTTATAAGATAGAACAGCAAATGTGTTAATTTCAGATATGATAAAATGAGTTTACACGAAAAATCGAAATAAGAAAATCTTGTTGAACATATTTCTGAAAAATGTTAACGAGTATGTATCTATACTCGAAAATAAAATGGATTCGTTAACATGACACCCAAAAATAATCGCGGACATCACGTTAAGACAAGTAGCCAAGTGCAAAGATGGGCAAAACTGTTGACGAAAACAACGCATTCCACGGAGTCATCAACAAAAGCTAATCGCACATTCGTGTGGGGACATCTAACATATCCAGCTATTGGTCCGTGATAATGATTCCGACAGTGTCACTCAATTTTGACAACTACTCGAAAAAATATTTCCAAATTCTTCGTGAACTCGAAATATGCCCAAATCTATTTTGAAAGGCAATCGAGGTAGCAATATTCCTGACGACTTCAGAAAAATCAATGCAGAAGATATTTTAAAGAAACCAACACTAAAAAAGAAAGGAAAGAAAAATGCTCAGGTAATAAAATATATTTATTGTGTCGTTCTTAACTAGAAAGAGATCAGTTAGTTATAGGGTGTCAAATATTTTTTTAGATGAGACCTATAACTGCACCGAACCAGCTTTCTCATACTATTTCACACTTAGCAGAACCAAAAAGAAGGTACAGCGAAAACTGCGATGACAGTCATTGGGCTATCAAAAAATCTACCTTGAATTACAAAGGTATAATCTTTCATTCACCCAACAAAATGACTAGAATTCGTCAATATTTTTCAGCAACAAGAAGAATAAAAAATTTGGCACAACCGAAATCAATTTCTCCAAAGATTAAAGATACGTCGAGTTCGTTCATTTCGCCAAAATCTTCAGTGACTCCAAGTGCTTTAAAGTACAAACCATCTCGGAGAATTATGGATTTGGCCAAACCAAAAGACTGGATTTACTATGAGCATTATGATTAAGCGCCATGAACTTAACATGGTTTGGAAATGAATTGAACAAATGTACGGAGGATTATTAAACAACATTTTTCATAGTGTGCAATGCACTCTGACTTTCTTTCATGTAACACCTGGGCTGAAAAGTCCCGGACCTAAGAAAAAACCGCGTTGATGGTATTTCCCTTCTCAAGATAATCGCACATCCCAAAATACCGGGATCATAACCTTTCCAGCCGATTGTTGTGCTTGCAGGCGCTCTGGACGAGATTCATCAATTGCTCTCCACTCAGATGACGATCGTTTTGATTCCGTATTGAAGTGATGCATCCATGTTTCCCCCATTGTCACATATCGATGCAAAAACTCTGGTTTGTTATGTTTAAACTTGGGCAAACACTGCTCAGAATCATCAAAACATTCTTATTTATAAACAACAGTGAGCTCTCGTGGCACCCACTTTGAACAAAACTTTCTCATAGTCAAATGCTCATGCAATATAAAGCCAACACGTTCTTTTGGTATCTTTACAATGTCAGCTAACTCAAGCAACTCCACTTTTTGATCATTCAAAACGATTTTGTGGATTTTTTTATGTTTTCTAGTGTTACTGCCTCATTTGGACGTCCACTGCGTTCTGCATCAACTGTGTCTCTACGACCACGTTTGAAGTCAGCAAACCAACGGTATTTTTTCCCATCAAGAAGCAGTGTAAAATCAAAACACGAAATTGTTTCTGATCCATTGTTTTGAAAATAACAAAAGTAGTGTCACTCTTAGCACAATAACTCACAAACTTATGAGTGAAATATCATGAAGCTTCAACAACTTTTTCTTGAAGGTTAGTACTAACTGAAAAAGCGGTAAATGCAATCTATGTCTTAGGCACAGTAGAATAATACAATCAGTAGGCTATCTAACCACATGATCCGCCCGAGTTGCCGACGACCTTCAACCGCTCTTAGGATGAGATTCTCATCCAACGCGTTCAGTGCTGTAGCATCGAAGGATTTGACGGTACCACGGACATCGGATTAGTTATAAACGGTCGGAAATTGATATTGTGTTCAGTTCATTCGCTGTTGTTATTATTGTTTTTAGTTTTTGTAGTTGGTTATAAGTAATTTACCACAAAATATTCTAAGTAACCTTAAATTTCGTTTTTATATGAGCGCACGCCTATGGTAAAAGAACGAAATTGGCTCCTCACTTTGTTTTGAGGTCACCGAGAACTTTGTGAATTTTTGAATGAAAGTAGTGGGAGTCGACTTAATGGTTTTTGGTTTGGAGTTTTCAAGTCGGAATATTTTAAGAATATTTTCATAAAAAAAATAGTTGGTTCTTATGCGCTTCCCTATAAAGGGATATAAGGTAAAAATACGCGCGACAGATTTTGATTCTTGCACCATCTAGCAGTATGTGTACAAAGTTGAATCAATCTAACTTCTCGCGTCGAGAATGTTTGACAAAACAAAAGCGAATCTGTCAAAATACCAGGTTTTTCATGCATATTCGTTCTGGTCTAGGAAAAGTATCAAATCAGATTTTTCGATTCAGACGACGAAGGCAAATTTTTTACATTGTCGGTGGTAGCTACTTTATTATACTATGCTTTAACGATGCAGTTGAAACAGTATTTGATACACCATCTATTGGAAATAATTTACAAAAACTGTAGGTGACCCAAATCAATATCAAATAAAATCCTTTGAACCTATATAACTTCTTCAATACAAGTTGCATCTGTTACTTCCAGATGTCAACAAGTTCATAAATTATTATTTATTTGTGAGGTGATGTGAAAGCTTTACACTTTTCGTCCTCAACATTATTTTTCCTGTGAACTGTTTTCAAACATGAACCAATGAAAACATGTCTGTCACACCAGAACAAAAGTACTGAAACTAACGTGTTTCGTTAAACCCAATAATAGACCCTTCAACCGCTCCCTTACAAACTTTCTCAACATCATATAAAAGAGAGATATACTCGAAAAAAAGCCTTATCTGTTATTAGACTTGAGCGAAAGGGTTTCAAAAAATTATTTGTGGTAAGTATTTGGCTCTTAAAGAAGTATGATTATTCATTATCTTATTTTGTGCAGTTAATTAAACACTAGTGATATACTGTTTGGAACCTTTGGTGTAGTAATGAATATTACTGGAGTTTTTTCCCAACACCAAATCGTTATTTTTACACCTCGACACGTGTTTCGATCACCAAGTGATCATCTTCAAGAGGAAGATAAAACTAATAACTACTCAAAACTAAAGCTACTTATACTAATCAGGTACATCATACAGGTACGTAATCAGTAATACCACCCATACAAGTGTACCACCCTAAATTAATTTTACAATTGGCCTTTCTATTATTTACAATATGTCCTTATATGTATTTTAAATGTTACAGCTATATATAGAACAATTTTCAGCTATATAAAATTAGTTTCACAATATTGCCTATCTAAATATATTTACAATGTGTCTTTTTGTAGTAATCAGTAAACCCAACAATATTATTTCAACAAGCTATATAGTATGCTATTTGGTATTGGTCCGTTGTCGTTATTCTTAATATTATTATGTTTACTTATTTCCACACTCTCATAGGCATCTAGTTGCCTGTTGTTATTAACTTGTCTAACTAATCTTAAAGAACTGAAGTCTATGGAATGGTTTTGTTGCAAAATATGATGGGCGACTGCTGATTTTTCAAATCTTCCATATTTTAAGTGTGCTATGTGTTCCTTATATCTCACTTTAATAGATCTTTTTGTCTGTCCATAATATTTTGCATCGCAGTCCTTACATTCAATTTCGTAAATTCCAGACTTTTCCGAATTCTCGACTTTGTCTTTTGGACTTCCCAAAAGGTTCTGCAGTGTATGACTTGTTTTAAAAATCACCTTCATACCTAGTTCCTTGAAAATCTTTCCAAAGTTCTTCGTATATTGGTGGTATGGAACTGAGATGTATTTATCTTGGTTTTTGTCCTTTCTGAAAGTCGAGATTTCGTCCTAAACTTCTTTTTTTTCCTAATTATGTCATCTACAATACCCCTCGGGAAACCGTTGGTGGCTGCTATTTTCTGTATTGTACGTTTTTCTTTTGTGAACCTATCATGTGTTAGAGGGAAAGTCAAAAGACGATGCACCAAAAAATTCAACCCAGCACGTTTGTGTTGGGGAAAAAAACTCCAGTGATATTTATTAAACACTAATTGAAATACTTGTGATGCACTGTTTGAAACCTTTGGTGTAGTAATAAATATTACTGAAGTTTTATCCCAACACCAAACCGTTATTTGTAACACCTCGACACGTGTTTCAATCTCAAAGTGATCATACACATACAATGTTATCCTTATTTATACCTGCGTCTTATTTGTCCTTAATTAATTTTACAATGTTACCTTATCTACTAGTCTGGTAAATATGACTTATTTCTACGCTCTCATTAATAGGCATCTAGATGCCTGTTGTTAACTTGTCTAACATCAATGAACTAAAAGTCTATGGAATAGTTTTGTTGCAAAACGATGGGCGACTGCTGATTTTTCAGGTCTTCCATATTTTAGGTGTGCCAAGTGTTTCTTATATCTTATTTTAACAGTTATTTTAGTCTGTCCATAATATTTTGCTTCACAGTCTTTACATTTAATTTCGTAAATTCCAAACTTTTCCGAATTGTCGACTTTGTTCTTTGGATTTCCTGAAAGGCTCTGTAGTGTATGACTCGTTTTTAAATACCACCTTCATCCCTAGTATGTGGTAGGAACTAAGATATATTTACCTTGTTTTCGTCGTTTCTAAAGTCGAGATTTAGTTCATTCTTAACCTAAACTTTTTCTTCTTTATTATATCATCTACAATATCCATCGAGAAACCGTTACTGACTGCTATTTCCTATATTGTCACTTTTTTCTTTGTAAACCTTTCATGTGTGAGAAGCATTGTCTTTTGACTTTTTCTCTCAGAATAAAATTAAAAGCAAAGAACAGACCTCGAAACGTGACAGTTTCTACAGCTACAGCTTTTTGAACACAAATCTCATTGTGTTCAGCAATAACTTAGCACTCTCGATAAATACTGGAAAACAAATTGATGTACTCTACACAGACCTAGCGAAAGCATTCGACAAAGTGAACCATGGAGTTCTCATCACCAAATTAAGGAAATTCTCAATGAGTTAATCAATGATAACATTAGTGAAATCGCATATCTATCAAATAGAGATCAATTTGTTGCTTTCAATAGAAAAAGGTCGACACTATTCAGACGAACCTCTGGCGTTCCTCAGGGAACTTTTATTTATAATGTTCATTAACAATATAGGTGACTATACCAAACCATCAACGATGAAAGAGACAGTGAAAACCTTCAGAAAGACTTAGATTCTATCACTATCTTTTGTGAGACGAACAACTTAATGCTGAATGAGGGTAAATGCAAAGTTGTGTCTTTTTTACAGAAAAATGTTATTACTCCAACAGAATATTCAATAAATGGCACCAAACTGGAAAAAGTTGCTCAAATCAAAGATCTAGGAGTCATATTTAATAGTAACTTCAACTTCAGAAATCACATAGAATATATTGTACGTGATGCAAACAGAAAGCTTGGTTTTGTGTTAAGAAACGCCAGGAATTTCAAATGGGAACTAGGAATTTTTCTATTCAATGCCTTTGTCAGATCAAAGCTCGAATACGCCTCAACAAACAGCATTTCATTCAGAGATGATAGAAAAAATACAGAAGAAATTACTTAGGTACACCTACTTCAAAAAAATTAATATTCTCTCTCTATAATCTCCTATAGGACTCAACTAGAACATTTTGACATGCCAACCCTGCCAGATGTCGAAGCTTGAATGATGTACTATTTATATTCAACATATTTAATCAGATAATGAATGTACCTGAACTCCTCAGTGTGATCAATCTTCATGTCCCTGGTGCTAGTCCAAGAAATCGCAATAGGGTTTTCTATGTAGACACCCGATCAAGAGTCTCCACTCAATCACTGCCTTAGGCAAGTGAAAGATCTAGTCATAAGTCATCAAAGTCTGGATTTTTTTTTGCTGTGATGAATTAGAAATAAGGTAGTCGTTTGGAAAAACAAAATGTGCCATATATACCTGTTTCTCTTGTACGTAATTTTGGGTGTTTATTTATTCCGTGTATTTTAAAATCATATATTTTATGTACCATGACATTAACTGTATACATATAATAAGGTGTAAACTTGTTTGGAATGCAGTTTAAATAAAATCTATCTATCTAAAATTTCCGAAACGATATTTCGCAAACCTACGTCGAACAGAGAAGTTTCATCAGAGACAGGATCGACTCAGAACAATTACAAGGCTACTGACTTGTAATGCAACAAAGGTACAGAGAATAAACTTAATCCAGACATATGTAACAAGCATGGAGCAAACAATATTATTGGAGTAGATGTCACGAAATGTTTCGAGGAAAAACACTACCAGCCCATGAAGCTGTAATGGTTTATGGATACTTGAAAGAAATGGGAAGTTAGACTGCTCTCAAGCAAAACCAATATCAGTTTATCGAGCAATGGAAAATATTCAACACAAACACACACATGGTGTGAAAAAAAAACAACCAAATTCAATATTATTTACAATTTATTGGCCTAGTAATATTATGGACGCAAATAACTTGTATAACAAAACAAGCCTTAAATAAAATTCAACCGATGCCAGATAATAAAGATCACATTGGTGAAAATACTTATGTATATATATATAACACAGAATCTCAATAATTTGATTAGTTGCATGCTGCAAAATAAATAACTTGTTAAAATTAACAGGTAGAAAATAAAGTCAAATATAAAATTATACAATGGAAAATACAGGAATGGAAAAAACATTAAGTACTCAATAGTAAAATTATGTACAGGTGTAGTCTCACTAAAAAATAACTAAATCTAATTATAGAAAATATGATTCTCATTTACATATATGGATGTCTACACTGAAAATAGACTCACATATTTATAAATATAAATATTCAACAATATGAGAAAACTTTTTTAACTTTTTATCCGTTATTCCTCTGTCAATCCCAGATGTCGATAGGAAAGTTGTTCACATCGAACTGGTCCTGCATTGGGTTTCCATCAATGATATATGACAGTCGAACTTTCATCTTCAACACATTCTGAAACGAATAAATAAGACATTTTTAAAATTTACCTTTACCCTGTCTTACCTTGACAAGTAAAAACTTACAATCATAACCTATCGACCTCATTTATTTGACTCACCTTACTAGGATTGGTTACCCTGACAACCTGTGTTACTTGACCATTCGGACTGATCAATGTCCCTGATGGTGATAATAATTGTAATTGGAATGCCTGAAACAATACGTTATTTTAAAATGACAACAAACAATTTATTAAATAATAACTCACCTTAGGAACAGCTACTTGAAATAGGTAATCAGTCATATTCGAAAGCGTGTGGTTGGTTGTTGTAACATTTATCGTTAAAGTATTACTATCTGGTACTTTGTCCAGAGAAAAGACTATTTTCAAACCGTCTTTGTTGTAGGCAGTTAGTGTAGGCACATTCCTTTCTGAAAAAATAAATAAAATGAAATGAAATGTTCTTACTCTCATTTCGTTCGATGAATGACAATGAAAGAATAAGAAATGGAAAATTTTTAGCTAATCATAAATACACACACATACATAAATGAATCATTAATTGCAGCTAGAATGAATAAAAATTACTCACCATCGATATTGTTACTGTCATCAAGTAAATCGTCCCTCAAGAAATTAGTATTTTGGTTATTCAGTATTGGTTCTAAGTTGGGATTGTTATTTTCCATTATTAGACTATTAATACCCCCAGAATCCCCAGATGGCGCCACAGGTAATATATCCAAACCCAATAAATCTAAGAGGTCTTGATTGTTTGAATGCGAGACTGGTTGTGAAGGTTGTGAATTTGGTTTGATAATGTCATCTAGTCCTTCTGTACCTCCCAACAGATCCAGAAGAGCATTCTAAAACATAAATTTCAACATGAATTCATAAAAACGTAAAGATCACCCAAAAAATTTTGAATCACTGTTCAACTAAAACGTTCAACTCCAGAATATTTGAAAATATACAAAACTCACCGAGTCACTATTTACGATATGTTGTGGACTTTCTTCTGTTGATCTAGGCTCTGAATCACTAATATCCCCATTAGTTTGATTGTCGACTTGCCTAACTACTTCCATTGGTGGCATTCTCTCCAATAAGGCAGGCCTTAAGTGTGAATATTTACCAAAAAGTTGAGAATATTCTGCCCCTCTTTGCTGCAATTCTACGTGCAAACTCGAACAGAAAGAGCTTATAATTTGATGGATTTTACTAAAACAAAATATTACTATGAGAATAGAATTACAAAAAAAATCTGTTGGAAAAAATCTGTTTTTCCGTTAATCAGCTGTCGCTCCCCTACGAACGATATGAAAGGTATCACAATAGAATAGATAGTAAGTGACTCAGTATATATTATGTATTTATGTGTACCTATATGTATATATGTATTATATCCTTACTATGTGTGTCTATATAACATGAAATATTATGTATATTATGTTTGTGTATTAGGATCTTCCTACCAATAAATCATTCATTCATTCATCAACTCTCAAAACTCGAAACTTGTGCGAGCTAAGTTCTAATGAGGTTTTACCTTTTAACGAGTGATTCCTAACTGTCTCTGAGGGCAGGATTTACAAGCTTTAGCTTAGGGCCCACTTTTTTTGAGGTCCCCAAAAACAATTTTTCGAGTGAGCAGATGTCTCTGGAGGGAAATCTTTTTTCTAATTGAAGAAGATAAAAACCGAATTGAGAACAACAATGGTACAAGATAAAATATGTTCCCTTAGTCTCATGTGCATAGAAAGTAACAAACTTTGCAGTTTATCATTTGATGTCATTAGTAACTTTGCTAAGGCAAAGGCAAGAAAGAAAATATTTTAGTTCAATATAATTCTTCAGTTCTTTTGTTTAACAAGATTAAATAATGAGTGCATGTGTATTGTTTCTTTAAAAATAACTTTCTTTTTATATTATCAGCGTTTGAAATTTTGAGTTTGTTATGAACAAAAATGGTTTTCATAACAAACTTGAAATAAGTTTATTATGAATAAAAATTATTTTAAGTTTGTTATGAATGAAAAAGGTTTGAAGTTTATTATATCACTGTTATATCTCGTTTTAATAGTATTTCAGTGAAACCCTCTAGTATTCGGAAATCATATTTAGCACTCAGAATATCCAAACTGGTTACGGCATTATCGAATCTAAATCTGGCCTTGTGTCTAAGTAAAAATAAAGTGTATAAAGGCTCAATAATGATGGACCGATTTGCAGATGCCCATTAGAGTATTAAAACATTGGGTAATATTGAAAAGGAAAAAACAGTTTGTGGTCCTTTTTTGTAACTAAACATATATTATACAAGTACATGACTTATTGTGCATTCTATTAGATCAAATCTATATAATCAAAATTATATCCTACACTTATATCTACAATTATATCACCACAATTTGATAGATTTTTTTTTATGAAAACAGTAATTGGAATGAGGAAATAAAATGTATTGTGCAGAGCAGGCCCCAGGACAGGGCAACTGCCCATGGCACAATAGTATAGTGGCGTCAACCGAAATAGAGGTGACAAAATTGATTTTGTATACAACTTTATTCAATTTTATTATTGAATAATTGAATTATTGAAATCGGGATTACTCAATTTATTTTTTTCTAGTTATATTAGGAATAACATAGCTCTTCAATTAATACCTTACAAAAATTCATAAGTTTTCTGCAACTTTTCCTATTATATTGCATAGAAAATTCGGCATCACCATGTTCTTAGCATATTTCAATTCGTACTTAAATGTACGTGAAGGTTGAAGGACAAATATACAAACAGCGGATTGTAGTAAATTAATATTGGTTTACATGTTGATATCTTAGAGTGTCGATGTGACAATATGTAAAAATAATAATCATGGTATCTCAATCTGAAACAAAATAGTATCAAACATCATAGACTTACTCATTGGTGTTATTAAATCTCGTGCTGAGTTTTGTCAAGCTCAACAGGGTATACTGTTTTGTAATCACGCTATTTTGAGGGGACCACAGCAGTTTTTGATAAAGTTCTATAACTTTTTCTTCGGTAGGTGGATGTATGTTATGTTCTTCATCTATAGGTGCTTGTAAGAGCAAGTCACCAAATTCACCTATCGCCCACACAGCAACTTGTGTTAAAGGTTGCTTATTCTGCAAGTCTTCCGATAACGCCTTGTATAACTGTAGTGTAACATAAGCTTGCTGACTGGTAGTTTCCGAGATGAGCTGGATTGTGGATGATATTACATCATCTCGAACATAGTTACCAGCCTGGAAATATTTTGTTTCATTTATATCACTTATGATACGAAATTTACAAAAATATATGACATGTAATCAATGCATTACATACAATGAATATATAAAAAGATTCACTTCGCAGGATTGAAAAGTAACTAACAATTGGACATACAAATCCAACTGTATAAGGAGGATTACTCAGAAATACAGTCGGCTTTGAAGATGTCAACAAGAAACACCAAAATATTGACTGTTAGTGGCATAACACAAATGACAAAAAATATCAATGATCTATGGCACATATATTAAAACCTCATTGTCTACACCAGTGTTTCCCGAACATTGTTACGCCATGGCCAGTCATTTTCACACTGCCCCTTCGTGATCCACTTAATGATTTTAAACCCAAGCTGGTTTCATTAAGAAAAATAATGGAAATTTAATAATAGTAAAAATGTTTTATTATTACTGCATATTTTGGTATCGCCTATTTAGTGAAAAAATTTTAGTAAGTCAGTTTCTATATTTATTTTTAAGGTAAACTAGTGTTGAAAATCCAGCTTCACATTTATAAGTTGTGAAAAAAAACATTAAAAAAGTTTTTGCTTGATGAGCTTATCTTGTGTATTCTTGACGACAAGATAAACAAAAATCTATCGATGGTCTTGTGTCAAATATATTCTTGAGTGCTGTGTCAGTTGACATTTATTGGCCACCGACTGTGTTTCTCTGACTTTTTCTTGTAGATTGAGAGAAGATGAATTTGTTTTAATTACTGATGTGTCATCAACTAAAAGAGCCATCTCAGTGATCAGCACGACCATTGGAAAGTCATTAATATTATAATCAAAAATAGTTATGACCCAGCACGGAGCCCTTAGAAACACTGGTACACAGTAAGACAGTCAGTCCATTGATATATAAACAGCTTTATAAAATCTGCCTAGTCAGGTGAAACAACATTATACTAAGTTTTGTGCACATTAACATTCATAAAAAATAAAGGGAAAGCAGTGTGGACATTGGTACAAAAGTACACAGGGAAAACAGAAAAGAAGAACGTTTCAATTCTAAGAAATATTGATAAAGAAGAAAAAGATAAAAAATTAATCTTAAACAAAGTAAATAGCTTCTATATAAATCAATGTCCTAAGTCTATCGTCATGACAACAAATGAACATACAAGTTTACATCCAATAAATATAACCCTATTTCTTGCACCAACAACTGAACATGAAGTAATCTCTACAATAATGTCACTAAAAANACAAATAATAAATAATAAATAAATAAAAATAAAATAATTGAGTAGTCAAATAACTTACCGCAACCAAAACTTTCAATAGGGTATCTAAATGCCATCTTTTATTCGGTGCATACTTCTCAGCTGACAATACTATTGAACTTGAACAGTGTGCCTTGAACTCTGCATCTGTTTTTTCCAAGAAAGCCAGTAACTCCTTCATCATGGTTCTTATATTCTGTGAATTGACTAAGGCGAATGATAATTCCATTGCTCTCTTTCTAATAGAAACATCGGGATCTTTGAGACACTCTAATATTGTGGAACGATGTCTCTGAACAGCCGAAGTGTCAACGTGGACCGTTCTCAGTAGCGTGTTGAGGGCGACATATCTTATATTTTTATCATTATTTAGAAGAAATCTGCCCAGAATGTTCACTGCAAGAACCTGTTGAAAACCAAAAAATTTAAATGCAAAAAAAAACAAATAAAGAATCTTTACCCTCAGTCCACCTTCTGATTTTATATCCATGATTGATAAAACTGTTTCATATAAAATAGTATTGCCAACATTTTTACTAGTCTCTGTATTAGTTGCTACTTGTGCAAGGATATCATTCATTGCCTCTGATGCTTCAACATCATTGATACCCAACACTCTTAGTAGTTTTAGAATTTTCACCTGGAATATCAAGTTTTTTTACTTTCTCTCTCATCAAATGTTCAAATAAATTTAAAAGTACGTTAAGACACTTAAACATCATTTGATAGTCCAGAAAGTTTACCTGTAAAAATGGATCGCTGACTCCTGACACATCATGTTCTGGAGAGTATCCAGCTAGAATTAAATTTTTTAAAATGCGTACAAGATTTGGCACAATCTGAAACAAAGTTAAAGATATATATGTACCAGGGTAATAAAGTAGATGTTTATACCCTGAAGGCGATGATCTTACAAACCGGGGGCTTCTGGCCCAAAAGTATGGAAGATCCATGACATTCATATCTATTAATACCCGCGGTGAAGACAAATTTTTATGTCAAACTAGTCCGTTATTACAATCACAATTAGCAAATTTTAATATTTCAAGAAATCTGAAGATTTTATTTCTGAGAAATAGTCAAAATTAATATCATATGTTAAATTTTACCAGAAATATTACCGCCTTTAAATAAAATTTGAATATTGATTTATTCAACTTGTCAGTAATACTTCTTATTATGATGAAAACATATTTACTTTGTATGACATTTCAGAAACTGAATCAATCCACATTTCCAAATCTTTAAGAAAATTCCTAAAATTTGCCTCAATTGCAAAATATCAATTCACTGTCCGAACATTTTTCAGAACTCAAAATCTGTTCAATATCTTTATTAGCTAAAACAAAACTGAAAAACGAGGATCAAAAATAAAAAAATTGTATTCACTGTACTTCAAATGGCGCATATTTGATTGAATCGGATGAGTATTCACTGAGATATTACAATCTGAAGTACNGATTTATTTCTTATGTCAATTCGACCAAACAATTTTAAACAGATATTTGAATAATAGATACTATTATTTCAAATATTGTAATTTTATTAATAAAGGTTATTGATAAGTTATTCAGAAATTGACTATTATCTTCATGTCCCCAAGCAAGTACACTTTTTTGTGGTCAGTACCTATGCAATAACGAACTAGTGTGGTATAAAAATTGTAATTAATTCAAGTGAATATTGATTTTATTTTCAATGAATTTGAAAAAATTTCTTACTCTCTTGAAATGTTCTAAAGTATCTGGGCTATTCTCACACATTTCGGTAATCAGAGTTACACCAGTTATTAGGACACCTAAAAAAAAGTGAATCAAATTATGAAACGATAGCCAGATGATATCAAAATTAGATGTATTTGACCAGTGGTACAAAACAGTAATAATAGGGAATGATATGGTTTGAATTTAGCGTTGTATTGATTGATCTATCATCAATCAAGATTACAATCTAAGAAACCTTCATAAGATGAAGAATTTGTTGATCTTGTATAATGTATTTGAATTTAATTGGTGCAAATGAAATTTTTGAAGTACATGAGGAGTTTCCAGTTACTATTGAAAATAGAATAATAGAAAAATAGAACAGTCTATGTTTATTGCTGTTTTTGGGTATTTAATCTTCCTGAAAAATGAACGTAGCTAAATCAATAGAAACTCTACTAGAGTGTTTATTTTGCAGATTGTGGAAATAAATACCCAAAACAACAACAAAAATTTGCTTTTTCACAAAATATGTCTTTCAAAGAATATAGAACAGTCTGTCTTTTGCAGATATCTAGCTAACTAAAGCACTAACATTTTAGTGGTATTCTCATGCATCTGTACTGTAATTTGTCAAGTATAAGTAAACAATTTGCATCAAAATGGGGCTTAATTAATGTTCCAACAAATTTATATTTTTAATATTTTGTGATGTAATATTAAAGAGTAGTTTTGACATGAATGGAATGTCAGTTTTTTCGTATTAATGGTCGAAATCAAATTCTAGATAATATAACAAAATTTCAGCACACCTCTAACATGACAATTACTTTGTACTATCTTGTAGCATTTCCACGGATAATTTAGTTCTATAGAGAAACATGATTAAAAAGACATCTGAATTGTAGTTTGTTTGTAGCTGAATAAGCACTAAAGCAGAATTCATTTTTAATATCCACATAGTACACAAAATTTTAGGA
Source organism: Leptinotarsa decemlineata (assembly GCF_000500325.1). Lineage (NCBI taxonomy): Eukaryota > Metazoa > Arthropoda > Insecta > Coleoptera > Chrysomelidae > Leptinotarsa > Leptinotarsa decemlineata. The sequence goes on from NW_019289663.1 coordinate 372,757, forward strand.
AATTATTCATAACTACCATCAAAAATAAAAAGAAATATGTTTTTGTTTCATGCATTGTCGGAATAAATTATTTTTTATCGATATTTATTCACCCAAAATGAGGTGAAACTAATCAAAATTCATGGACTCATTGCTAAAGCCTGACCTTGTTTTAAAATATTTTACATTTTGAATGATTATTCTGTTGTCCTTTAAAAGCATGTGAGGAATAGTTGATAATCATAAAATCATAAAGAATAATTAGCCTCACCATGATTTTTTTCTGAAAGAAGACTTCTTGTAGCTGGCAAAAATATTTCCATTAATTCAGGAACCCTTTTTATTATACGAAATGCACAAAGAGCAGCTTTCTTTCGAATATATGCATTTGGAGATTTCATCAATCTTTCTACCTCTCCAGCTAAATCTCTAGCCATTTCAGGAGAAGCAATAGCTCCTAATGTACAGAGTGCCAATCCAACAACAAACTGTGTTGTAGAATTCAAATCGCTGAAAAATATTAATAATAGTAAATCACTGACTTTCATTTGAGTTCACTGAAATTGAGTTGTTACTTTCTAAGAAAATCAAACATTCGTAATTTGAAATAAATTTTTCAAAACGGTTCGTTTATAGTCAGATATTAGAGAAGTGAAAATATCAAGTTTAAAGAAATAAAATAGAAACTTCACAAACATACTTTTTCAGACAATTTGTTATCAACAAATGTACATCTTGGCGTTCATCCAACAACAGCATAGCTCCAAGATATCCTATTCGTTTGTCTGTGAACCTTGAACTTGCAATCAACTTCAGACATTCCAGTTGACCAAAGTGTGCTGGGTATCCTAACATGTGAATATACAAGAGTTTTGCAATATTTCGACACCTAAAAAATAAAAGATTTAGTAAAGTATGTTAATAGATATACCAAATTGACAATTTGAACCTGTAAGATAAAACCAGCAGGTACAATTTTGAATGAAAATAGACTGAAAATTTCACAGAGATTTTAAATTTTTATAGAAAAAAATGATAACTAATAAGTAGCAAATTACTACCAAAGCTTGTAAAACAAATTTAGTTGAATCTGATCTTTGAATATCGGTTGTATTTTTGAAAATAAGTTTGTAGATTCCAGAGGCTGGTTAGAATTCAGTGTAGAAGATGGAATCACACCAACCACCCTAACTTCCAAGGATATAGTAAAAATATTTGAATGTTTGAAGAACCATGACTTTCGTAGGAAAGGTGCTATAACTGAGAAGTTGATTTTAAGAAAGATGCTGAAAACAGCTGTATGGGAAGTCTCATTTGATGTAGGGAAAAGTGAAGTGGCATTGAAAGTGGTAAAGTTATCAATGAGGCTAGTGCAGATATAATATGAAGAGATACATACAGAAAATCTGAAATGTGTTCCAGCATAAAAATGTTCATATGAATGCTCAGTGAGGAATGAATTCAATATTAAATGCAGCTGAACCTCTCTCTACATGTGCTTTAAACTTATTGGTTTCAAATACAAAATTTTGCCAAACGGAAAACTCTTAGTGGATCAAGATTAATACAGATTATGTGTTTCAAATATTTACTACTGGACCATCATCAAATCATAAACTGAATCCAAATGTACCACCAATAGTGTCTAATTATGGATAATGTTTCTTACCATAGTCTATAATTGTCAAGAGTTCCTGACACAAAACAGAGATTTAGAATTTTCTGTTGGTGAATGATATATTTTGCAAAAAAAATCAGCTATTCATGTTTGTGATAATTTCACTGCAGAACAGGAACACATTCCTAACACATCCTCCATAGCATTATATTTTTAATGCAATTGAATTCCTTTGTCATAAACTTAAATCACCAGTAAGCTCTAAAATGCCAAACTTGATGAAAAAAACAGTAATTAGCCTAATAAAAGAAGAAAATTCAATTATCCTAGAAATTAAGTAACAAAAACATATAATCATTTTGCAACTGTCATAGATCCAGTAATAATTAAATTGAAAGACTGATTCAGATTCTGTATTGATATCAATTGTAGGGAGTTAACTCATAAAAACAAAACAAAAATGTTTCACATTTTCATTTTTTATATTGTGTTTACATTCTCACTATTATTAATGCCACTGGAATTTTGTAAGCCTTTTTTACTACTATAACAACACAAATTGTCAGTTTGAAAGCCAAGCTTCAACATTGTCCTGCTGAACGAGACCGTCTTGTCTCTCACTGCATGGCATCTAGTTGAGCTCTAGTTTCCATTCAATTTGAAATATTTAGATTTTTCAAAAGCAAACAGAGAAATTTTCTCACCTCCATACTGAATCTTCTTCTCGAAAAGTGGATCTAATATATGCACATTCTTTGTTGACCACACTGCGTTCCTCAGCTGCTGTTCTTGCTGCCCTAATTTGTCTTATGAGATCTCGAAGTCGCATCGGAGTAGGCATTCGTACTTGAATAGAAAATGAATAAGTAAGTGTGTTACACTAGAACTACTGATTACAGTAGACTGGATTGACAAGGCAACATACCTCTTTCGATAGCCTCATTAACGACTTGCTTGATAGTAGCCATGTTAAAAGCAGGGTTAAATCTAAAAACCAACTCATATCAAAAAAACAATCATGCAATTAACAATTTTTTAAGTTTACCCATGCTCTGAAGCATTCATATTACTTGTTCAACTTGTACAACACAGCAAAATTCAGGTTATCAATCTGTTAAAGCAATACACACATTTAATAAAAATCCATTTATGTAAATAGACTCCGAATGATGTAACGCACTTTTTGTTTGATCAGTACTTTTCAATTTCAATTCTGTTCAGAACCATGTACAAATATTATAAAATCACTCAACAAATTCACCTGTTTTTGAACACCTTAGGAATTTGACAGATGACAAAAAATAATGAGAAGTCACGAGAACAAAGTATGTAGCACTCAAATTTATTCAAAAAATAACTCACAACAAAATAAAGAACTATCTCTTCGGAAATAAATCAAAGTACTTTATTTTTCAGAACATCCTTATCCCATCCCACTTAAATTTTTGACATTCTGCAATATGGCCGGCTTTATGACGTCATATAGTCATCCGACGTGGGATCCGATTTTCAATCACTTGTGACGTAAAAAAGTTTGATATTTAAATTCAATAATTTGAGTTGAACAAAGCCAAATGAACTGAATAAGACTGGTATATGGGCTCAACTTCTGTATCAGGATAACTAGTCATAGAGTATGCAATAACAACAGAAAGTGCATGGGTAAATTTCAAGTTTTCTATTAACCTGTGAAGGTTTTGTAAATGAGCATTATTTTTTCTTACCTTCTGTTACATTCCGGAGGCAGAACACTCCAATCGGATTCATAATATGGATACATTGCACTAGCTAATTTGGAAAATCCAAGATTTCTCTCATGCACTGGGTTTAAGAAAGCATCTATATTTTATATATCATTATAGGTGTTTGATAAATAGAGCAAAGATAAGAAAGTTATTCATATTCCTTTATCAGTTTATCGTACACCTGTCGTTTGATATTGTAAAAATACCATTTCCTCGAAGGTTTATAGCTAGAAATGTAGGTATAGTGATGCCCATGTGCAAATAAAAACAATATTCATGTCAGAATTATTTTAATAGGATTTATTTATATGTACATGTATACCTCCAAATACGAGTTGCTTAATTACTTCCTTATATACCTACCTATTCATTTTACGAATGAATTAATTTATTATTAGTAACAAACAGTGTGACATTAACAACAGTTGATTGCGGATTTAGCGGGCATGATCCATAAGGAACGTGATAAGGACCACGAGGACAATAATTGAGAGCCAACCCCAACGTCCCGCCAACAAACCACTTAACTTGCTGAAAAGTCAAGTTCAGTACAATAACAATAACTACCTAATGCGCAGTGGCTTGAAAAATTGGGATTGTTACCTCAATATTATTGTGAAAAAGCTTCTTATGGCTAGAATGACTTATTTTATAAAAAAATATTTTTTTCTCAAAATTACTTATGTCAAGATCAAGTTATATGTTTCAAACCTACTTGTTTTTCTACTCAAATAAATCTGGTGCAAGCTTTTATATCTTTTATAAATTGTTTAATATACCTACCTAATGAATTGATGGGTTCCAGTCAATTCGAAAAGTATTTTTCCCTTTTTAAAGTTTGTAAATGAAATCTTTTGCATAAAACTGTCATTTTTACTATGAATTCATTATTCATTCTTTAGTAATTTGCTTGGTCTATTCATTTATTCATTGAATGCGATCGATTCCTACATTTATTGAAGCACCAACCAAAACTATCCCTTACTTTTGCCGAATTAATTACTCTAAAATTGGTATGGCGGCCATCTTATTTTCCGCATAAAAAACATATAGTCTTCCATCATTTTGAGTCCGCCATATTGAAGTTGAAGTGTCGTCAATTCATTTTCCGTATTCTTATTTTCAGTAAGCCTTTTTCTATGATACTATGCGGAGGCATTAGAAACCTCTATAAAGTGTTTGTGAAAAATGCCTTTGATCACTGTCTGATGATGTATCGTTCACAAATCCAACGTTATTGTCTTCGGATCGAAAAGCTCTAGAAATGCCGTTTTCCAATATGAGAATATTACATGTTGCAACCTTTTTCAATGAGTTGGTACTGTGAAAATCATGTAAATAACAACAAACTGATTTTATGTATTCTATAATGTCTAGGTACTTACCTGTTCAGCGGCAATATACATCTGTGAATGTGGTATCACTATCCTGCAAAAAAACGAAACGCTCTAAAAACGGATAGATGATCTGGAAAATGGAACTAAACATGATATGAATTATGTTTATTATGAATGATTGAACGCATTATTTTGATTTAAGATATGCTTATTGAAGCCCAAGACAGTTCTGACTTCATCAATAGCAATTTTCTCAATTGTCCCAGGTGCGGATATAGAATTCAAAAACAGGTTTAGATGCGGAAAAAATTATCAGAACTCTCAGCCAATGAAAGCTTGCCTACAGCCTCGTGACGTGGTGAGATCAGTTTTGAGAAATAAAAATAAGCTCTCGAAGACAAAATTTCCTGGGATCTCAGAGTCGATTTTACACTGAAACAAAAAAAAAATCTAACTGATGTGTACAATATGAGCGATGAAGAGAGTGGTGGAAGGGATATTTTTAATAAATATGTCAATAATCGAACTACAATTTTTCAAAATAGAACAACCCAGTTCACTCAATATAAGAGCCCGTGATGACGAATATTCCCCTAACGTATTGATAAAATATCTAAGGAGTCCAATTAGCAACCACTTCGAATAGTTACCTGGAATATGCAGTGATTCAAGCACCTTTCCGAATTCCTATTCTTTGTGTTTCCAAGACTTGGCCAACTGTAGATTTAGGCTATTCCCCATGAGAACTAGTTGACTGTCATGTAATATTCAGTAATGTGGTAAAGTGACAATTCCAGACGACGTGCTAGCGGCGATCTGCTGACTTTTGAAAATACATTTTTACTGTGTACTGGACATGTCTCCGTGGTGAATTTTTCGTCACCTAAGACATCACAACTTTTCTTTCATTTTATGTGTTTTTTACTTCAGTCCCTCATTCTGTATTGTTGCTATATTTTTGAATTATATATGGTTCGTATATTCGTGCCAAAACTGATGAGTATTATCATATTATATTTATAATTTTTTGTCTCTGTAGCTGTAAGGTTAGTCACCTCTAAAACTGTTCTTGTAGGCAACTACCTATATCTTGAAAGACTTAGTTTCGACAAAATTGGTAACAGTAGGGGCCATAGTTTACTAAAATATATGGATGCTCAATCATTTTGTCTATCAAATGGTAGAAGATCGAATATAGCTGTTGTGAATTTCCTTCTTTTGTTCTGGGGTGGGAATTCACAAATGTGTTTTCGTGAAAAACTTTTAAGGTCACTTAAAATATATTTTTTCCTGATATTGTTGAATCATACCCTAAACTTTCGAATGAAGCTCGAATAGACATGCAAGCAACTAAAGCGTGGTACAAAAACTAGCCAAACATAAAAGAGCAGATTATGAAATGTACATTTTGAGTAAACTTAATGTGAAAAACTCTAGATAATTTTGGAACACACTTAGGCAATTTCGAAACAGTTACGTAATTTGCTAGAAATCTCTATAGTTGTCTGGAAAGGGTTCTATGAATCTATGCTCCCTCTACGAATAATCGATAATACTTCATACTCCGGCACGCGCAATAAAACTTGGATTAAGAAATTTTTCTCGATTTAATGTTGGTCTGTTTGGATACTTGCAAAAATAATAAGGCTCCTAGTGAAGATGGAACCTCTTACCAATGTTTTAAACATCTTGCTAATAACTGGTTATTATATCTTTGTTCTCGTAAAACAACTTTTCATTCAACTTATATAATTCTTACTGATTTTTATCTCGACAGTCCATGCGCATCAAACTAAAAATAATTATTTCATATGTTTTTTTCAGCATCCACTTCCTCGGCAGAGGTTGCGAGTGACAATCGGTGCACTTTCGACAGAATAAAGTAGTTATTTCAATAATTTTCTCTAAGGCCAGTCCTTTCGAAGAATTGGTCAAATTTTTCATTCCAGCGAATTTTTTTAAAATTTCATGTTACCTTTTTTGAATCCCGTCCAATATTTTCCTCCGGTATAATTTAATTTTTTTTCAACTACAATGTTATCATAACATCCACTTCAATGTTGGTCTATAGTTCAATGTAAGCTGCTTATAAATCAACAAATGGGTTAACATTGATTTATTTCTGTATTTCTTATTATTTGAAGTGTCATCAAACAAAAATGTTACTCTTTGCTGGAAAACTGATGGTTTTTTCCAATTTAATATTATAATAAATACCGACGCCACTGTGCCTTCGGCATCCTTCGAAAATAGCAGCTGATAAATTTTGCGGCCAAGTTCACATTAGTCATAATGGAATGTGTAATTACAGAAAAACTGTCAAAATAGAAACTGAAGATTATAGGTTAGGAATTTTATTTTATTTTCATTTTGATAAGATTGTTTTACAATTACCATTACGTAAGTAAAATGGCAATGTTCATGAAATAAGGAAAAAATACTGGAATAACTTTAATATGTCTCATTCTGAAATTGTTGTTGTTGGCTCTTGCATGATTGATTTTGTTAGGTAATAAAGAATTTATAACCATTACTATTCTACATTTATTTTGTGTTAGTTATGCCCCCAGGCTACCAAACGTAGGTGAAACTATCCATGGAAAAGAGTTTGTTACGAATTTTGGTGGTAAAGGTGCCAATCAATGTGTAGCAGCTGCAAAACTTGGTGGAAAAACTGCATTAGTTGCTAGAGTACGTATATATCTGAATGGGAGTTGATCTACAAGCAACTAGTGATTGGTGAATAATTTCCTATTAATCACCCAGTCTATTTTCTTAGTTTGATGTTCATTTTGGTACATGGATTTCTCAATATTCTCATAAGAAACTATACAATTCAATGTGTTTGTTCAGTGTCACTTGACAATTACAATCATTTCAGGTTGGAGATGATGTCTGGGGCCCAAAATATGTGCATAATTTGAATAAAGAACAAGTAAATACACAAAATATCAAGTCAACAGATAATACATCAACTGGTGTTGCTCAGATAATAGTTTCCGAAAAGGGAGAAAATCAGATAGTTATTGTTGCAGGCGCCAATGGAAAGCTAAGCGTAGAAGATGTTGAGGAGGCTCAAAACAGTATCACCAATGCCAAAGTTCTTGTAGTACAGCTAGAAACTTCAGAGCAAGTAGCTATAAGAGCTATACAATTCTGTAGAGGAGTGAGTATGATACTGAAATTTTAATAAAATATAATTTACTGGGATTGATACTTAATCAGTTATTGCAAATGTTTTTCGAAGTAGTGAACAGTGTAGTCTTTACTTAAAAAGATATCATAAAATTGTCATGATGTCTACTATTAAAGTGAAGCTACATAAAAAATTATTTAAAAACAATTTTGATTCAAAAAAAGAAGTAAAAATAAAAACTGCTTCACTACATGGAGCCGGAATAGTTTTTCCAAGTGCTCAGACCTCAAAGAGAACATGAGTTGCTATTTCATTGCTAAAAACGCTTTTTCAAATCAATTATCAAATTATTTTTGTATCAATATTGGAAAATTATTATATTTTTCATGCAAAATTCAAGGATGAAGAAAGATAATTAGAATATAATTCAGATTACGGAATCGATAATGTAGAATGCTCTGAATTATTCTTAAGGCTCCTACCTATAAGCAAGAGAGGACATGTTCATACAGCCGAACTCTCCTTAAAATTAGAAGTACTTGATCATTAGGTATATTGTCTAAATGGTAAAGTAGGCAAAGCTAGACTTTCTGTGTATTTTTAATTAGATTCATTTGACTCATTCTACCCGTTGAGATAAAAAATGTTCTGTAAAATATGAATTTAAATACCTATGTGGCCAAATCAATTTTAGCAGGCTCTGCAACAGTCATAAATTTTTGCATCTAAAAACCTTTTTGGTTTTGAATACTTATTCTTTTTAACTTGTAGAGACGCTGAAACTGCAGCACTTGAACTTCTTTCAAGAGGATGTAACAGTGTTCTTATAACATTAGGTGCCCAAGGAGCCATTTACGTTGATAGCAAAAATAAGCATTTTCATCATATCTCCTGTCCTGAAGTCAAATGTGTTGATTCAACTGGTGCCGGTGATGCCTTTATTGGTGCTTTGGCATATCTCTTAGCATATGAAAAAAATATCAACATCCAACAGGCAATACAGAAGGCTTGTATTATCGCTTCTGATAGTGTAACTCGCTCAGGTACTCAGATCAGCTTTCCTGGACCAAGTATACTTTGTACTGAAAATTATAATTAGGATATACAATAATTGAAATAAATCTCTTACTTGGAGTGGCGTTAATTTTATCATTCCATACATATTCCATGGGAATCACACGTTAAAAGGTAAGACCTCGTTAGCCCTTAGTTTCTCAACTTCTAAGAGTTGTTCGTATGGGGGCAACAGTTGATTAACGGAAAAACAGATTTTAAACAGATATTCAAAATGTTTTCTTGAGATAGAGGAATGAACCTTTTTAAATTTCAACTTGTCCTATTTGAGTACCATCCTTCACAATATATTTTTTCCAGGGTCTCCATTTTTCTCTCCGCATGTCCCTTTGTCAAGATATAACTTGAAAAACAATATGACAGACAACTGGTAGGAAATAATCAACGTTATATTTTTACCGAATGAATAAAATTGGCAGATACTTGTTAAAAATCCATATCAAAACTTACTAATAAGATTTATGATCTTCACTATAAAAGGTTCACAAAACTGCTTTGCTATCCTCGAGCAAGCTATGGTATAGTGAAAATCAAAATAATTATATTAATAAGTTTCCATAATACTGAGCAAAAAAATTAATTTCAACTTCCCAACTACAATGCACCATTTAAATTTTTTTTGTTCAACACAGTCAATTTCTACGAAACCAAAAAAAATAAAGTGCTAATTAAGACATTCTCCCGTAAATAAAACAGGGTCAAAGTTTCAAAATTGAATTGCATATAAATACATGGCATCTTAGAGCTTGAGTCAGTCAAATAAGGCATTCAGATAATGTTACATGGCAACATTTAACTTGCCTCTGAATCTTTCTGTTCAATATAATATTTCAAAATGAATGATTAAAATACGGAGAAACTTATGGATTGATAAAGAATATGTGCATTTTCTTCTTTCCTTGCAATTCGGACATGTCGGTTTTTCATGTCTATCCAAAGTTTCCTCTCTTGTGAAGGAATCCAAGCATTGTGATAAACTCAAGATTCTATTCTCAACAAAAATAATAGGGTATTTCCGTTTTTTGCTAAGAGATGGCGTTACTATCTATGATCGAGTTGCTTACTGGAACTAAATAGGTACCCAACTAAAACTCTCGCTTGTCTAGACACACGCTTCTTTCAGTGACACATTGTGATCGCGGGCTGTATCTTTGAAACGACTGCATTACAGTATATCAAGAAATGTTTTGTTATTTATATTCATACAACTGAAGACCATTGAAATGCAGGAGAATATTTGACCAGTATTTTCGAATAAATTTCATAAACAGAACAAACTGTCATGGTTATTTCAACTCAGCATTTAACTTAACAATGATAGCAGAGAAGAGATGATGGTTTTGTTTGAAATGGTATATTGATGAGTTATCAATTGAATATATTTGCAGGCAGGTACTTCATTGAAAGTACCAAAATTTCTGTCACACAATATAAGATTAACAACAGATTTTAATATTGTCTTAATTGATCAACTATAAAATATCTAGAAGACGAATAGTTTTGTTAAACTCTTGAATAATGAGCAGTTGAAATGGATGTGTAAGGACTTACTGGGAGAATTAACATTTCTGGTACATAATATTAAAGTGGTTCTGATTTTATTATGATTTACTTTGATAAATCCTCTTAGATAAAAAATTGTTTCAAATAGACAGTCCATAGTAATCTCAATACAAATCTATTTGACACAAAAATCTATTTTTAAAATGAAAAATAAGTTCTTAACACTTTATTTCAAGCATAGTCTTGATTTCAACAAGAAATTGTGACATTTCTTGTTACCACAAATATTAGTCCATTTATTTATAAACAACTTCTTTAAGTTTCTTCTTGGTTTCTGGGTGGTCTCAAATATACATTCCTTTTGATGCAATCCACAAGCCACCTGATGCCTTCATCAACTCCTTCACTAAAAAAGTCAGGTTTTAAAATTTCAATTGTATATAATTTTCATGTTATATTCTATCAAATGTAGATAAATTTTGAATTTCACATATGAATACTTTAAAAGCGTCTTTTTTAGTTTTTTTAACTTATATTTATTTTTCATTTTTTAGTTTCGTATGCTATAAAAGCGTGTTTTTTAGTCTTTTAAACTATATTTATTTTATCTAAATTTTGAGATCAATCAGCCATATATTGTTTAGAAAACCGATCATTGATATTTTCCGATTCCGGAAAGGGAGCCTGAAAATCAACTACCAAGCCCAAGGAAGGCAGCAAGCGCGCAAAGGAGCGCCATCTGCCCGCGAATAGATCAAGCAATAATGTTGATAATTCTGTCAAATACAGATCCCGAGCATTCAAAAGGGAATGAATATGAAATGAAAAGGAGAGTTGCAAACAAACAAACATACATACATACATACATACAGGTGAAGCTAATAAAAGTGTGTTAATTGAAAATTACAAGGAGAGTTGCAAACAAACAAACATACATACATACATACAGGTGAAGCTAATAAAAGTGTGTTAATTGAAAATTACCAAAATAATTTCAAATCCCTTGAAACCAAAAATTGTTTTGAAGACTTCATAATAGTATTTTAAACTGATCTATATAATTATTTAGAGGCTTTGTTTATCAGGTTTGTACATACAAAAAAAAATTGTACCTCAATATAATAATTCGATTTTTTCTCTGTGTTAAAAATCAAATAAATCATTATTTGTATGAATGGAATGATAATCTATTCAGTTGAGTGGTTTTTAATATGTTCTCGAAATAAAGCAATTTAAATTACCTCATACCCAACAAAAATGCTTCTCCCCTGTACCAAAACAAAAACATTTTCCTTGGTTCTAATGTGTGGGTGAAGTGTTTTTATTAGATTCATTCTGAGCTAGACAGAATAATTGTTTTTTCGAAGATTGAGAAATTAGGACCTGCAAAATGCAGTATATTTTCCACATACCCTGTGAGAGCTGATATTGGCATAACCATACAGTCTCTTTTTCCAATCAGATGCGCATTTTTGTTGAATATTGGCTTCACTTCTCTAACTCCCATGCATTCTGGAATATCCTGTTTATTTGCTAGAACCAATAGAGGGATTCCTTGTAATGCTTCACTTGATATCATTTTATCTGTAAAATCATGTGTGTTTTCAACTTCATAAGAGCTGTGGGATTATTAAATGGAGAAAAGTATAAATATTTCTGTAAGTTTTTTAATCTAACATAATATCTGTGCTTACTACAAACTTACCAAATATCTCTTTTGATTCTTGAATTCTTTCTCTATCAGAAGAATCAACAATATATATAATAGCATGCGATTCTTCATAATACTAAAATGAAAAATGAAATGGTGTAATTTCAGTGCTAGGAAAGAAGATGGATTTTCAAATAGTCTTCTGTTACCATTGAGAAATCATTTAAAGAAATAATGTTATGCGTTGTCTCACATAAATAAAAATCTCAGACATTTTCCATATATCTTGAATTTTTGTAGTTATTAGGGTCGTTTTTAACAATCTTACATGCCTATCTACTTCTCTTAGATTAAGCAAAAGAAATCAGAACGTTTAGAGAATTCCAAAAATTAAATAATTTAAAAGGTGATCTATTTAAAAATTGAAATTTATTGTTTCGGATGGAAGAAAAATGAAAGTAGCAAAAAAATGAAACTTCCTCCCATGCAATAATGAAAAAAGGAGAATTTCACTTGTTTTTATTACTAGAAGTTTATTCTGAAACAGACGATTTTTTTTACTTTAGATTTGTAATTATCACACAAAAATACATTTTTGTTGAACTAGCACCAGTCATTAAAACAAAACAAAAAATAGACAGTTGAAATGTTAATAATCATATTACTTCTCCTCTCAAACAATGTTTTTCAAGAATAGGAATAAAGTTAATACTGGAATGAATAGTGAGATTAATAAGAAAATGTGCTCAATATAAAAATCTTATCTTCGCAAGGATATATTTTGGGATATGCGATCTCTGAAAATAATCCAAAAAACCTTAACAAAAAAATTGTTGATTTTCATGTCAGGTTTCTAGTTTTCGTGAGATGATATATTACTGTAAAGTATTGTATCTACTATTGATAACACTACTGGTTCATGATCTAAAAGACCTGTCAAAGGAGTTTCTTCTTCGATTAATGTAAAAAATCTTCAAAAAATATTTTTCATAAGATTGTCAAGAAAATATCCCCAAGTAATATCCATCATTTGTGAATAGTTAATATACATATTCATATTGCAACTTTTAAAAATTCTCAATGTTTATCTACCTTTCTACTTTACCTTGTCCCACAAAGACTGAAGTTCAATTTGACCTCCTAAATCCCAAAAGTTTAATCTTATACCAGCAACATCAATCTTTCCAATATTCAAACCAACAGTTGTAGTGATCTTTGTAGGATGTATTCCTGTATAATTTTTCGTCAATTTCGTTTTTGCTGCTTCCAGGTACGTCTAAAAATTTTGATGTAGTTTTAGAATCCTCTAATGCATACAAGTGGAGTTACTTACAGTTTTACCAGCATTATCCAATCCTAATATTAATACACAAAACTCATCCTTTTGTACCATATATTTATAAAATCCATGTATGAGAGTGTACATTTTGCAGATTAAACTAACGTTAGAAAAAAACGGTAAATTTATTATTCATACAAACAAAAATACATTTCAAAATATTGAAAATTATGTATAACCTTTGTATATAGACTATATCATATACAAATGCACAAGAAATCACAAGAACAATATTCTTTGACAAAGGTATAACCTTACTTTACTACCACAGATCCACAGATATGGAACAAGATATAGTAGGGGAGCCCACGATGCAAAATTGGGATTTACTCGAGTGTCATAGAGACATATTAGGTTGCAAAGCTTAGATCATAAGAAGAAAATATATAATACATACCTTTTCGTCGGTGGGGGAAGCGGCTATAGATTTTTAAATATGTAAAAAAATACTGTTGCATGGACACACTCGAGCGCGTCAGATATTGATAGCATCAATGTCCTACGTATTTTTAATAATGTCCGTATGTTAATCTGATCGTTTGCATGATGCGGGTGGTTGTACGTAAGGGTTAAAAGTGAAAAGAAAAAACATTTAATCGAGCGCGTCAGATTTTCTAACATAAATCTAAAAGGTTTCACAAAAAATAGCATAGTGTCTCAATTGGAGAATGAGTGATCCTGGCTTTCATTTTATAAAAATAAGAAAATCTAACTCGGGAGAGATTTTGATACTGTCGCCGATTTTAAAAATGAAACAATAATAATGTTGAACATATATCACTTTTTTGTAAAACTATTCTTATATGTTGCATTAAATAATTTAATTAAAGCCAACATTATGATCAACATGTAATTTACTATTGACAGGTACTGGGCACACCGCTAATTGTTTCACTTGCATGAAACACTATCACCCTGCTCAATTCCGAACCTCGATGTTTCCTAATAAGACACTTGTCTTATTACCTCACATGTTTAATTATTTGCATAGATTTTAAAAATGGTAATGCCTATACTGACTAGGTTTCAGTACTTGTCATATTACCGCTCAATACCTTTCGCTCTAGAATCGCTGAATTTAAACCTTCCTTTAAAAGGTTTCATGACTCCTCATCGCATGATTTAAATGAATTCATTTTCTCCTTATGTATATTACTGGAGATTTTTCCCAACACCAAATCGTTATTTTTACACCTCGACACGTGTTTCGATCACCAAGTGATCATCTTCAAGAGGAAGATAAAACTAATAACTACTCAAAACTAAAGCTACTTATACTAATCAGGTACATCATACAGGTAGGTAATCAGTAATACCACCCATACAAGTGTACCACCCTAAATTAATTTTACAATTGGCCTTTCTATTATTTACAATATGTCCTTATGTATGTTTAAATGTTACAGCTATATATAGAACAATTTTCAGCTATATAAAAT
>NW_019289663.1:387880-432297 GCF_000500325.1 Leptinotarsa decemlineata
TGAAAATTGTTCTATATATAGCTGTAACATTTAAACATACATAAGGACATATTGTAAATAATAGAAAGGCCAATTGTAAAATTAATTTAGGGTGGTACACTTGTATGGGTGGTATTACTGATTACCTACCTGTATAATGTACCTGATTAGTATAAGTAGCTTTAGTTTTGAGTAGTTATTAGTTTTATCTTCCTTTTGAAGATGATCACTTGGTGATCGAAACACGTGTCGAGGTGTAAAAATAACGATTTGGTGTTGGGAAAAAACTCCAGTAATATTCATTACTACACCAAAGGTTCCAAACAGTATATCACAAGTTATCTTTATGTAAACAACGAAATAACTACGAGACCTGACTCAAATCTATTAGCGCCCTCTCGTGGCAAGAATTTTCGTGATTGCTCTCATTGTTTTGATGTTACCGCCACTAGATTCAAAATAGATAACTGAATGAAGAATGATTGAATATTGAATCAGATTGAATAACCCTCAGCCGGCTAGCATAGCGACTGAGTGACCATGTGACCAACGACTAGTGCTCGTTTGTACAGCTACAGTATAAGTTTTAGTTTTATACTTGTGGTACTAGTGGTACAGACGAAGATGTAACTCAGTCTTTGGTACATCTTTTTATATTATAGTGCTGTTGCCTTTTGTTTTGGCACTCCGTAGTTTTCTTTAAAAGCGGTTGTGACTATACTAATTGTGAGAAGAAAAAAAATCGAATATGAAGTTACTCTTACTCTTGATGAGTGTTATTGTTATGGCTGTCAATCTCGGCCCATGCAATTGCGGCTTTCCAAATTTTTATGGTGAAATCAAACAACAACCAGTAACTGACGATCCGGGGGTGCCCCTGTTTCTAACCCCACTTATTGAACAAAACAAAATAAAAGAGGCTAAAACTGCGTCCTCTATACATTTCAATGGATTCAAGAATATGGAATGTTATTCTGGTTATTTCACCGTGGATAAAGTCTTCGATTCGAATTTGTTTTTTTGGTTCTTCCCATCAAAATCTAATTATGTTGCTGATCCTGTCATATTATGGCTGCAGGGTGGGCCAGGAGCCACATCATTATTTGGATTATTTGTTGAAAATGGACCTTTCTCTGTTAAGAACAAAAAGGGGCTGAAATTGCGTCCATATGCTTGGACAAATTCCCACTCCGTTATTTACATCGACAATCCTGTAGGAACAGGTTACAGTTTCACCAATGAGGGATATGCTCAAAATGAAACAAAAGTTGGGCAAGACTTGTACAATGCGTTGCTTCAATTCTTTACTATGTTTCCTGAACTGCAGAAAAATGAATTTTTTGTTGCTGGAGAGTCGTATGCTGGAAAATATGTCCCGGCACTGTCTTACACAATATTAAAAAACAATCCAGCTGCAAAATTGAAAATCAATCTTCAAGGATTGAGTATTGGCAATGGATTCAGTGATCCTGAGCACCAATTCAATTATGGGGACTATTTGTATCAAATTGGATTGATTGATGATAGTACATATAAAGTTTTCCAAAATCAAGAACAACTAGGTTAGTCCATTTTTTGTTTACATGTCTTTCAGTTGGCACAAAAAATATGTGTTGAAAAGCAACAAAATAATTTTTTCCTGAGATCTGCAAAAGACAATTCCAATAATTACTTGGCAGAGCACCAGGCAAGTCACCCAATGTGAATAATCTCTCTTGGTGATTAATTTGAATGTTTTTGTGGATTTCTGCTTTGTGTCAAATGAATCACTATTTTTATTTTGGTAAATTTATCACAAGAAAAAGCATCACTTATGTTGTAGTCATAAATGATATTGCATGAATTATTTCAATGTCCATTTTTATTTCCAGCTATCAACTGCATTCAGAACAAAGAATTTGAAAAGGCTTTTGAGATATCTAATAATCTGTTAGATGGAGATTTGAATAATGTATCAACTATCTTCAAGAATGCTACAGGATTCACCAATTATTTCAATTACCTGTATCCTGACGATCCAAACAACATAGAAGTGACAAATTTTGGTAGATATATTCAGAGGTCAGATGTTCGAGCCGCAATTCATGTTGGAAATGCTACGTTTCATGGAGAAGATCGTATTGTGGAACTCAAGTTGAGCAATGACATAATGCAGTCAGTTGCTCCTTGGATGGCCGAGTTATTGAATAATTATAGGGTTTTGATTTACAACGGACAACTGGATATAATAGTACCATATCCACTAACAGTGAACTATTTAAACAATCTAAATTTTAACGGAGCCCAGGAGTACAAAACAGCTCCAAGACTCAAATGGTATGTTGATAATGTATTGGCTGGTTTTGTGAAGCAGGCTGGAAACTTAACAGAAGTTTTAGTGAGAGATGCAGGTCATCTGGTACCTGCTGATCAACCACAATGGGCTGTTGATTTGATTACAAGATTTACAAGAAATAAACCTTTCCACAGGAAAGAGTGAAAATGATAATCACACAGTTAATTTATTAACAATATTAGTTGATGATGCAAAATACTCTAAATTTTTTTTTCTGGACAATATATTTTTATTTAATGTATTCGAGTATAGTAATATGTTTTAGTAGAGAAGTTATTTATTCCAGTGGAATATACTTATGTATATTTGAAATATAATTCTGTGTGAATATCTATTTTGTTCTGGTTTTTAATTATTGCCTTCTCTATCCTCAAACATTTTTTATCTCTTTGCTGGCAGGTTCAGGAAAGAAGACTTCAATGATATATGAAATAAAAATGAAATAATCTAAAAAAGTAGAACACACTAAAGGCATATTACTAAGGTACTATATGGCAACATGAAAATATCAGAATTTATTATTTATAACATATCCAGGGCAATATAATAAAAACTTAACAAAAATGCGGATCTTAAATTTGTTTCAACATTATTTGTACTATTAGGTGTGGTTTATCAATTTTTCTTAGTGAATGCTACAGGTACGAACTTTCATTGTCTGAAAAGGAAAAATATAATTGAAGCATAAGAGTTTATTCTTGAGAAAGCTATCGTATAACGAAACACGTGTCGCGGTTTTTGTAAATCCCTTTATAGTGAAAATCATACAATAAACTGCACTAATTAGGAAAAATAAAAGAAAAAATAAATTAAAACAGATGAAATATTGAAATTATCGAAACTATTAAATGAAAATAAAATATTCGAATGTGTTGGTTTAAATAGAAAAAATTGAAAAAATGAAATAGATGATAAAAAGTATGTTGATTTTCAAAGAAATGGTGACTATTTTTTGATCACAATAATTCATTTTCTCAAAGTTTTTTTTCATTGTCTTCTGTTTCAACCAACTCATTCGAATATTTTGGTTATTTTTAGTATTTTTTATATAATTAATACTTTATTCATTTTCATTTTATTTTTTTCTTCACACCCCGTTAGAAAATGGAGCTTAAACCAATAACATGCATTAGGTATTTAAAATAAACAAATTGGGTGTTCCTTGATTTTTTTTTCAATCGTGTTGCTATTTTAGTTCATGAAGAAATGAAAAACTATCTATATTGAAACTGAGGTTCGAAATCAAGCTGTAAGTTACCTAGGACGTCTTTTTTTGTGTTATCATTAGACACGCAATATTTCTAAGGGTTTCCATACTTTATCCCCATTCCTTATATACACCATTGGACCCAATTGACAATGAATTTATAAATTGTAATCTTAAAAATAGAGAATATTTCACCAAAACGGATTTATATCCACTTGAAAAATGGTCGATAATACATCAGTATTAAAATATCAAATCTTCAACAGGAGTACCACAGGGTTCTGTAGACTGAAACTCGACCGACTTCAATATGACTCGACTGTATATATGAAACCTTCTTCTATGAGAAAGATTCGTTAACTGCATCTCATGCTCCCGTGCACACCGCTGCTTAAGTTGGATATTTCCTGCACTGATGAGAGGTAATATACTTCGTAACAGGTCTTTAGGCGATCTACTATTTTGATTTCAGGGCGGTCCTTCAGCAAGGATGAACTAGGAGCATCTTCAAGACTATTCTCTTACAACCAGCAAAGTTGTTTTATAATTTCATAATGTTGCAACAGTTTTATTTTGTTGGTATTTTATAATTACTTTCAAAATGCTAATTGATTATATTGAACGAACCATTTATTGTAGACAATAAAAGTGTTTTATAAATTTGTCATAGAAATGTTTATAAAATAAAATTAAAAATCTGTTATAAAATAGTCACACAATTGTCACAGGAACATTTTCACAACTAACTTATAAAACATATTTTCCTATAAAAGTNTACCATGAATGATTGTCAAGAAAGACAATCTGTTATCTGTTTTTCCGTTAAAAGAGATTGATTGAAAGTTCCACGAACTTGATAACCTTTTCAAGACCTCAAATGATAAATACCGAAATAAGTTTTATGAATATGTTTTGAAACAACAAAATGCAAGACGAATCTGATGTCTATGCTGATAATTTGTTACGATTGAAGTAAATATTCAGTATAAAAATTTTGTCAAACCTTGAAACAATTGTTTTGTGTAATTGAAAAAATATATCAGGAATTAATCTTATACCTAGGTACTCTTTATCTCGATAAATTGGCGTCAAGATCGTATCTGGAAAATTCAATTGATTATATTCTTATAAATACTGTAATATATATCTGAGTTAAAGAATAGTTCTAATAAAATATTAAAAAAAAAATATAAATATAATATGAAACGAGTCGTTTCAACTATTTTGCTAGTGTTGATCAATTTTCATTATGGAAATTTATCGTTTCCTAAGAAGTATGGCAAAATTTCCACAAAAGCTGTAACTGGAGACTTCGGCGAACCGTTGCTGCTAACACCACTCATAGAGCAAAATCGAATAAAAGAAGCCCAGGCTGCAGCAAGAGTTTCTTTAGAAGAATTCAACCAAGTAAAAAGTTATGCTGCTTTTCTGACAGTGGATAAAATTTACAATTCTAATATGTTCTTTTGGTTCTTTCCGGCTAAAAAAAATTATAAGAGCGCCCCAGTGCTTTTATGGTTGCAAGGTGGCCCCGGAGCATCTTCACTGTATGGTTTGTTTTCAGAAAATGGACCTTTCATATTAAAAGGAGCAGATAAAGTGAGACACCGCGAATACACATGGACACATGATCACTCCGTGATATACATAGACAATCCTGTAGGAACAGGGTTCAGTTTCACAGACGGAGGATATGCCCAAAATGAAACAAAAGTTGGGGAAGATCTATATGAAGCGCTAAAGCAGTTTTTCACTTTATTTCCTGAACTACAGAAAAATGACTTTTTCGTTACTGGAGAGTCCTATGCTGGAAAGTACTTACCAGCGATTGCTTACACCATACTCAAAAAAAATGGAAACGACAACGTGAAAATTAATCTTCAAGGACTTGCTATTGGAAACGGCCTCAGTGATCCCGAAAATCAACTGCAGTATGGTCAATACTTATATGAAATTGGGTTGATAGATACCCATGACAGACAAATATTCTCAAATCTTGAGCAACAAGGTACTGGTAGTTTTATTGCAAATTACTTTAATATGAAAATATTTCAGCTTATTTACCTAGTTCATATGTTAGTTTTGCTCTCCAAGTTTTCAATAATATATATTTCCAATCTAATTTGGTCACCTACAAATATTAGTAAAACTGAAATTTCTCACTTTTCTTCACATGAAGCTTTTCAGAATATTCATTTAAAATATTTCAATATCAACTATTCAATAAATGTTCGATTTAGTTGGAATAATTAATGTCTGTTTGAAGCACACCAAAAAGTTATGTTTTGAACCCATTATCAGTATTACAAAAAGTGTAAAATACTAGAAATTTGCCTTCCTTTAAAAATATTTCGTTTGTATCTACTTCGCTGATGCCATTGGAAACAACTCACTTATCATGAAATGAAACATTCATATAAAATATCAGATTCATTGAAAAATATAAAAAGTATTTGATTTAAAAAGAACCCGTAAAATATATATTCAAATGATGACTGCATAAATGACAATTTTTGAGTTTACTATGCATCTTTTTCAATTTGAAGTATTGCCTGTTAGGTCATTTTTTAATTTATCTCTAAATAAAAAAATGCATCTATAACCTGAAAGAAATGGCCTAAATAAGAACATAAACATTTCTCTATAGGCAAGAAGCAATCAAGTGGGATCAAAATTATAGTTTTATATACATACAAATGTATGCATCTGGAAATTTCTATGTATTGCAAGCAAAAGAATTAATTTTTTCAAAATGTAAAATTTGAATGGCAGCGAGCTTATATGGATAAATAAATTTTAAAATTCTTCAGCATCAGGACTAATATTTCGATTATACATATTGATAATGAAATTCCTATTATTTAATGGGTAAAATTAGACCCTCTGATGTAAAATGAATCTATTGAAAACACTTTTTCCGCACCAGACAAAATTATTGTCTCCTGGCAAGCGTTTTACTAACGAAGTTAACATTATTGGGAGATGACTGAAACTCAAGTGTTACTGTTGCCTTGAATCAGTATTATTTGTTGTGGATATATTTATCAAATGTATTTTTTTTTATCCGAGATTTGTGCCAATAGTTTTATCCAACAGTTCATTACACATACTTTACATAATTTCAGCCTCATAATTAAAATTTGGTATACTATTTTCAAATTGCTTGATTTCAATTTGATATATTCTCTTTCATTCTGTTTGTTTTTTGATAACTATTAATCATTATTCAGTATTTGATTAGATATATTATGTCAATTGAAAAAAAAATTATTGAAAAAAGTTATAACATTGAATGAAATTATTGTAGAGATTCAATAGGCCAAATATATGCAACTAAATTACAAGAGATCTAAAAACTTCAACAATAATTGAAGGGGTAAGTAGATCAGGTTATGTAACATTCTTTGTTCAAATTAGTTTAAAGTTTCAATATTGCAGTCTTATGTACATACATATTTGAATCATTAACAAGATTATTATGTTATATAAAAAACATTTACATTTAATAATCAAATCATATTATAGATTTAAACAATTTCTTGGTGATAACTACAAAAATGCAGGAATGTTACATAACTCCTTCATCTACTCACCCCTTCAATTTCAAAATATTGGTAAATAATTAATATTACGTATCTACAGCTTCATTCTTAATTTATGAATACACAATACTATTTGAGTATAAATTAATTCATAATAGGAATTAACAATAGTGTGTTTCAGGAATAAAATATATACAGAATGAACAATATGACAAAGCCTTCAATGTATTCGACATTTTGATAAATGGTGACCTGACCAAACAAACTACAGCATTCAAAAATGCCACAGGTTTTGACAATTATTTCAACTATCTACAACCAAAGGGGTCACCGAATGATGATATATACCTGGGACAATTTCTTCAAAGAGGTGAGGTGCGGAAAGCTATACATACTGGAAATTTGACATACAATAACGGAGAACTAGTTGAGCAAAACCTAATCAATGATGTGATGAAGCCAATTACGCCTTGGGTATCAGAGATTCTCAGTAAATACCGGGTATTAATATATAATGGTCAGCTGGACATTATAGTAGCGTACCCAAATACAGTCAAATATTTGCAAAAGTTAAAATTCAGCGGAGCTAGCAAATACAAAACTGCAAAGAGGACTAAGTGGTATGTTGGAGATGACCTTGCAGGTTATGCGAAGACAGCAGGTAATCTGACTGAGGTGATAGTCAGGAACTCCGGGCATATGGTTCCAGTTGATCAACCAAAATGGGCTCTGGATTTGATAACAAAATTTACAAGAAACATATCTTTATCTTGAAAGTGTATGAAAGTTAGGATCTGTAAAGGAAATATTTGATTTTTTTATAAAAAGCAACACGGTATTCAGTTCTTTCATTTCTGTTTAATAATCATGAATTGACTTCTGGTGTGTAAAATGAGAGATCCAGGTATTACTTTGGGATAATCTTTTCTACAAGACCTTGCAGATTATACAGATATTGCTAACAATCATCTTTAGATGCAGATGAAGTACCTTAATTTCAAGTGAATTTTTGAATGAAAATAAACACAATAAAAACACAACAGTGTTAACGTTTTTTCGTAGGTATATCTGTTGATAAATTAAGTACGAGGAATTATACAAAAGAAATAATGAAAAAAATATGGAAAGCTCGTTTCTGATGAGGAAAAAAATTAAACTCAATGGAATGGTTTGTCATCACGTTACATATGAGACTCTTAGTTTATACAGCATTAGCTGTAAGCTAATATGTGTGACTGGTTTTTTTTATGATAAAAGTTAAGCCAAATCAAAGCTAATATGTAGAGTCTATGCATAAATTATGTTTTCAGATTGGATCATTTTTTCATTGACTTTTTTTCATTTGACATGAAAACATTCTTTTATTTTAATCAACAATAACATTTAACCTATTACTAGTCAGTTCGTCCAAAGTAATAAATCAATTTTTTTCATGACAATTGAGAAAAGCTTCACGTTCTAAAGAAAATGTTTACAGCATTGAAATGTTAGGGTTTCAAAAAACCAGTGCACATTGTCAAAAAGTGCATAAAAAATATTCCGATATCTATAGACAGGCCAATTTCAAAGTAAGTATCCATGCGTTGTCAATTACTCACTCTACATTACACACGGCACCTTTTAGCTATAAGCTTTGCAGAAATGATGTAAGTCCGTCAGTTTTATCTTATTTTATTCAGTTCTAGACTAAGACCACATTACTAAATACACTCAGACACAACAATATTCAATCATTGAATTCATAGTGCACATCACTCTACTCCATTCAAAACAATTTGGTCATATTCCTTGAAAAAAAAGTTCCAATACATCAGTATTAAAATATCANCAATTACGAACTTAACTTTCACACAAGCAGATTAAAATCATTTGATTTCCTTTGGAAGATAATTGATTTTTTAAATCAATTGAAGTAAACGACGGATGAACAGAAAATACAATTGAACAGTTGTTTATTTTCATGTTCAGCCTTTGGAAGTATTTTGCAACCTAACAAAAAATTGACAGTTTAGAGCACCAATAGTTTCACACAATAAATATGTGGGCAACAGATCGGATGACTGACTTGTATGTCACACTGAACAATCGAGCAAAAAATTGATATAAATAAATATGTCTAGGAAAAGCAACACGTCTTGAGAGTCTTGAAAGAAAGAGGAATGAATTTTAATCTGTATCTGATTGACAATTCACCCTTGATTATGTAGTGTTGTAATGATTTGATACATACTGATCAGAATCTGGTAGCATTTTAAAAACAATTCAGATCAATTTAATGATTGTAATTTCTGGTTCGTCTATGTTTGTTCAATCTGATTATGCTGTGATAATAACGACAAAGGATGAATGTTGACGCAGTTGTTACACAGTTAATTCCGGACAATTGAGGCTTTACAATAAAAATGATTTCATTATTTTCCTGAGCAAGATACACAAATATCAACTTGTACTTGAATTATTGCAAATACTTGCTAAGGACGAAAGTTAATGTAAATTTATTTAAAAAACCATTAATTTTTGGTCCATCATTCAACTCTGATTTTACGACTTTTTCAATGAAATATCTTGCCAGACCGGCAATGGACCTAAAACTCCAAATCCAACATCTATGCAAATCTTCGTTTGAAGAGGTACACCAAGGTCGTATATAAGTCAAAACTTCCATTTACTAAGGTACTATATGGCAACATGAAAATATCAGAATTTATTATTTATAACATATCCAGGGCAATATAACCGTCAGTTTTATCTTATTTTATTCAGTTCTAGACTAAGACCACATTACTAAATACACTCAGACACAACAATATTCAATCATTGAATTCATAGTGCACATCACTCTACTCCATTCAAAACAATTTGGTCATATTCCTTGAAAAAAAAGTTCCAATAAGTGAAAATTTTTCAAAACAAATTTTATATTTACATAACTACATAAAAATTTCTATTGTTAGGCCTGCCTTTCAAACTAATCTTTTCCAGATAAAAATTTCGACAGAAAGTCTTTTGGTTTCGGCTCAACAGTGTCCTTGAAGTATGCCATAATGTGACCTTTCTGTTTCCAAATATTCACAACTTCTTTCAGCTCCATTTGTCCCTGTAATAATAACAAAAATATTATTGAAAAATCATGTCGCCACCTGTAGAATCTTCAAAAAATCCGTATTGTTTGTTCTTTGAGAACAGTTGGGTATAACAGTACATCATAATTCAGTCTACCACCACTTTTGAGATCTATAGTATGGAAGCCAATTTTTATGAAATTTTCAGGAAAGCTTCAGAATACACAAAAAAAAGGAACAATAACTCTCAAAGAGAAATATGAAGAAAATTCCATTTCAATGACTCCAAAACAAGCAATTTTCCAAATCACCAGAACTGTTCGGACATTCAGAAGATGAAGACGCCAATTTGGTTGGTGAAATGTGCATCTAGAAAAGTATTCCGATTCTGGTAGTAAATGATGCTTATTTTTTATTTATTTTATGCCAGAGGTTTCAGTCTCCCTTTCATTTTAATATGAACATCAACAATGTTGACTAACCTGGTTTTAAAACTAGATCTATTTTCTCTAGTGATAAATCATATATTAAACAACTTCAAAAGCACATTTGGGAATTATGTTTCCTGATGTGGCGCATTAGTGGAAGAAATAGACCACATTTACATTTGTTAAGGAAATGTATTTTTAAATCATTTCCACGTAAGTTTATAGTGTTGCGAAGTTTTCTTGAAAATTCAATTGAAAACAGCTATTGCATCATATTCTACACCTTTAGTTTTAGGTATAAAGTAAAACATATTGACAAAGAAAACCCTCTTACCTTAATTATCATCATATCTATAACCCTTACATCTTGAATGTTATCATATTTAGAAAATTCCTCTCTTAGTTTCTGCTTACATTGGGCCTCCGTTCTTGGAATATCATACTGCTTCACTGGAAAGACGAGACAAGTTAGCACCTATGTAAAAGTGATTCTTAAATCCAACTGAAATATAACCGCTCAAAAGATTTTGAAAAAAAAACAGTGGCAAAGAGTTTTTGAGTATACTTTAATTGACGACTATCGAGAAGAGAAACGAACAAACTGAGAAAATATTTCAAATCAAAATTCAAAATATCAATCTCATCCAACATTACTTTGGCTGATCCTATGACAGACTTCGGATTATATTACATTTTATTGCTATATCCGTTGGGAAAGGTGAATATTTTGAATTTCAATTTTAACTATTAATTTTATCATTAGTTTTCTTATTTAGGTTTTCAAACAAATATTGAAACCTATAAGAAAAATGATACTAGAAGGGCAGAACCTGATTTATGCCTGGAGATAGTAGCATTTTTTGTAAGCCGTTTTGTTGGTTGGGTGAATATTAAAAGAAATAAGTAACAGGTTGGCTCATTATGTGTTTTCGATTAGCGTGAACCTGTAAGTAATTTATAGACATACTGTTGTACATCACTAATTTTACCAAAAATACAATTGCTTTACAAATTTCTGATAGTTTTACGTCAACCGCTGTCGATACCAAATGCTGATTCAGGGACACTTCTTGTCACCACTCAATTCTTTGTTGACAGAAAAATTTGGTACTGTTACTGTTAAGTTGGAAAACAGTTGCTGGGAGTTTATACAAACCTATATATGGAAGTTGCCTGTACCAAGCTTTGTAGAGATTCAGAACTCTCTGTCGTGCTTCGGTATGATCTAGAGATAATAATGGTTTGACTTCTTTAATAGTCCTTTTTGCTGCTTGCGAAGCCATTAATAGAAACTTATTACCAGATTTTTAAAAATTGATTAGCAGAGCCTTTGACAAATTCAATGACATAACTTGACAATTTTGACCAGTGACGTATTGTCATGTCAATATTTGAGTGCAATGATTAGTGACAGGTGACCTATAACACAGAACACCAATTTTCTGCTAAACCACTCTCATGCTGCATTCGAATTTACGCCCGGAATGCTCAAACCTTGCCCCGAATAACCTTATAGCATATTTTGTGGTAATGGCCAAGAAGAAGTAAAATATCGATGATTCAGCATTAGGTGAACATTAACTTTGAGAAGGTACCCACGTTATCGTGTTTGAAAAGACCCAAGTGCTCGACAGAACTCAGAGTTACTTTCCAAGATTACGTATCAGTTTGAAATCAAGAGACAGTTCCAACCGAAAGGTAGAGGGAATTCACATCATTGAAGTCTGGCTACCTGCACTAAATTGCACTTGTATCAGGTTACTCAATTCAGTCGATAGAAACGAAGTCTTGCTCACTACCGATGAAATGAAACAAGATAATCAATGGACTACTTGTATGTTTTGTCACTTTCGCTCGAATGCCAATAAAACTTTTCTATTTATTATTTCCAAGATAAATCTTCACCTACATTTTCAAACATGCACTGAAAAAAACTGACTTGAATATTAATAGATTTTACGTAATATAAAACCACTTTCACAGGGCTTGTTGACGTCATAAGTCGGCTGCGTCGATAACATACCAAATAGCTGTTGTTGACATTAATATTATATTGAGTTGATAAACCTATCCCAACCTCAATATAACTGCTCCTAAACTAGGCAATGCCCGAGTTTTCTTTGTTACAGCTCAGCTATTGACTGCAACGTTACAAATTGAACCGATAAATAGTTAATCCAGTCACTAATTCTTTGCCATCTTCTGGCGTATGGAATAAAGAAGTTTCGAAAAAAAAGAAACAATATTAATGAAAATTTAGGAAATTGTGTAGATAATCTCCTGATATTTCTTCCAGACACAGTTTGAAAAAATAAGATTTACATTCTCCATTTTCTATTTGCTATTTGCCGAAAAAGTAGAGGAAGGTAGGTCTGAAGTGAGTCAGTCTTTTCAACCTTCTAGTACAACCCGCGTGGATTTATTATGAATCACACTTATTCAAATCGACCAAATAAATCCAGCTTCCCAACGAACCCGTTTTTTTAAATTGGTGAATGAATTTTCAGGTCAGCTGGCAACAGTGGGACTCTGCCAAATGCTAGAATCTGATTCAATTAGCGGCTGGGCAGGCAAAGAGTCCAGAATTTTCAAGTGACGAATAATCTCCTCCGTGGTTGACAGACCATGGCACATTTTCCTCTATCGAGTAGGAACTTCGCATTGGCCGACTGCCTGCGACTATCTTCTTCAGGAAGGTAAGCAACACATGGTACTAACTCCACCCATCAGCCAGGATACGCTCTCCTGATCCGCTTAGGAAGTCTGTAGCCATCCAGCCATCCATGTGCAGCTTCGAAATCGTACCTCACTGAAGTTGTCAGATGTTCAAGGCTTTCTACCATAAAAGGGCGCTCGGTATCTCGCAGGTTCTGTTAGTGACACAAATTAGAGTCATAAATCTTCTCAGCACGGATACACACACTTTAGGATGAGGCATCCTTTAGTAGGACTCTTTAGGTCCAATTCATACAGAAACTCATGTCAGAAACGATGCTTTGGCATGGTACGGACGTGACGGACGCGTGGCGTATGCAATGCACACAGGGGGGCCGAGAAAGGACGTCAGTAACATGTTGGTTTTGTGGACCGCAACATGGCTTTTTCAAGTAGTGACAAAGATGACGAAGATATGTTGGTTTTGGTGTATTTTATCTGCATTTTTCTGCCAGGCCTGGTCTTGGGGACTCGTATTAAAATAATCACGATTAAAATCAAATAAACGATGATATTTGCCAACTACTATGCAAAATTGTGAGTCATTCCGCATTTTTGAGGATGAATACGGAGAAACACGTGGCGAGAAACTGGCGTGCCTCTTCTTGTACGCCACGAGAGACGGGGCGAGGGTGGGAGGGCGACCGCCCTCGCCACGTCACTTCTGTAAACATTGCATCATTTGTTCTCATCTGAGAGACGCGGAAGGGACAAAGGTCCGTGCCTCGTCTCTGCCAGATGCCTGTTTTGTGTGAACTGGGCCTTACCTACACGGGTCACACCTCACCTGGCAGAGGTAATCTAACGCCTCTCGCTACAGGGAGTGGAGAAATATCAATAATATACATACATACATTTGAAAAATTTGAAACGTATATATATCATCAACCACGTTTGAAAAAAAAAGAAACATTACAAAAAATAAATGGCAATTTCAGGACAATAGTAAAATGAAATAAAAAGTTTTATGTTTGAATCACTGTTGGCTGAGAAATTCAGTTTTAAGTTCACTTTTGAATAGTGGTAGTGATAAATTTTTCAAAGATTCTCTGAATGAATTATACATTGTTTCAGCATGACACTTGAAGGATCGTTCTCTATAAACGATCCGGTTATGATTCGGAATGTCAAAATTATTGTTAAATCTAAGGTTTCTTGAGTGTATCTGATGTCTGGGAAGGAGTTTATTTATCAAATAAGTGGGTTTTTGTTTTTTTATCAGTTTGTGAATGAAACAGGCGAAATGCAATTCTCTTCTGTTTTGCATTTTTAACCAATTCAGTTGATTGATTGAAGGGGTCACATGATCTTTGTAATTCAAGCTGAATATTAGTCTAATGCAGGCATTCTGTATTTTCTGAATTCTTGCAGAAGTTATGGAATCGATACAAGGGCCATAGACGACATCGCAATAGTTAAACATAGATAGAATCAGTACGTCTGAAACGGTAATTTTGAGAGACCTACTGAGATAGTGTCTGTATGAATACAGATGTTTCAGAATACCGTACGTTCTTGAATGAGAGTATTGACTTGATGAATAAATCTGAGGTTGTAGTCTATATGATACAAAAAAAATGGTTCACTAGGAATAAGTTGATTTTGAATGAATTTAAAACTAATCTTATACTTTTTAGAACTAATCAATTACAGATAGAACGACCTCAAAATTTGAATATTGAAAACATCACTATAAAATATTCAGAAGACACCAAATTTCTAGGACTTCAAATTGATGAATTCTTGAAATGGAACAAACAGACTGAATATACAGCTAACAAATTGAGTAAAATTTCGTATGGACTAAAGGTGGTTCACAAATATCTCAGCAAAGAATCGGCAAAAATTTTATATTTTTCCAATTTTGAGTCTGTAGCTAAATATGGAATCATATTTTGGGAAAACAATAGTAATATAAATATAATATTTGTAATTCAGAAAAGAGCAATCAGAATGATGAGTAATTTGAAGTATAATCAATCGTGTAGAAATATCTTCAAAAATAACGGGATAATGACGATATATGCTCTTTATATTTATGAATGCTCAATGTTTGTATTGAAAAATAGGCATCTGGTCTTTAACAATAATAAAATCAACATTCCTATGGAAGAGGAAGAAATTATTTCGTGCTCCCTATACATAGGTTAACCATAACAGAAAAAACTCCTCATTACATGTCAATGAAGCTGTACAATAAATTGCCTAATCGAATCAAATATTTGAGAAGTATTAGGAAATCTAAAAAAGAAACCAAAATATTTAATAGATTTAGAACCATATAGTGTTAGTGGCTATTTAGACCAAACCGAATTATAGAAATGTATATATTTATGAGTATATGTAGTCTTTTTCATTTTTTTCGTTGACATTAGTTCATTCTATGTTGTCTGGATACAAGCTGTAATAGTCGGCATATTTTTGAAATAAAGATTATTATTATATGAAGTCCTAAACATTTCATTTTGTCAGTCAATTCCACAGAATGTCCATCAATATACAAATCGATATTATCTATGGCCCTTCCACGATCTTTGGCTTTTCCAAAAATTGTTAAAGATGATTTACTAGGATTAAGGTAGAGGTAAGGTAATCAGGTGAAAAGTGACCTGGGATCAAAAATCAGAGTTGAATAGAAAAATTTCTTCAAGGAGAATTATTCATTTCCTCACTGTATCATACAAAATTGAGTTACTTCCTGGCAGAATTGAAAACAGTAACCATATTAACGTCGTTAGGGGATCACATTACGCGGTCAATTGCGAAGGATGAAGCAGAGAAAGCTTCTCGCGCTTTCCGCCTTTGAATTTGGTCGGATTTTCCACTAGCACGGAAGTCATGACATGGAACATTTCCTTGGCGGAAAACTCCTGAAATAGGAAGTAATATAGTTTTGCCTCGAGCGAAACCAGTTCTTTTATGGTGTGGATTAAACTCGATGATCTCGTGCCCTACATATTGAGTAACAAATCCGGATAATACTATTTTCTTCGGTAATAATTGCTGATTACTTTGTGATACGTTGAGTTTTTATTTTGCTCTCGATTGAATCGAGTCCTGTAAAGTAGCGGATAGGTGAATCGCATGTTATGAGATGTTGATGGACTGATATTTCCATTAAAAAAACTTCGCTAACTTTTTCTATCGAAAACATAAATCTCCTAAAGTTAATATCTAACATATAATTCATTATAACATTAAAATCAACAGTTCAAAAATAACTTTTCAAAACGCCCAAAGGTGCGAACTCGTTTCCTCCTTTTCATAAAAGAGGATGTATGCATCTCCACTCACAAGCGATTTTGGTGAAATTGGTGACACGTGTGAATCATTGTATTCGTGCCACGTGCCAGTATAAGGATGTCTGCAGAATGCTGCATAATGTCCGCTGCAGGCAGGTAGACTGTCGTGAAACAAAACTAGTTTGGAATTTCACGAGCTCCAGTACAAGGACCGCCCACTCAGAATGAACATCAAGAAAACGCGGAAAAACATTGGTTTTCCCAAGATACTTCAGCTTAGTTTTGAAAATTAAGTTATGAAACATCGTCTCCTAAGTGTTAGAAAAATCTCTTGCAAGATTAATAGCATTTGTTTAGATTCCTACATAGGGGAAACGGCGATTTTCTGGAAAATGCCATTTCCATTCAGATAGATAGGTAAATCATGTTTTCTTCAAAGAAACATTGATAGAATTTTCAACTAGCTTTCGTTTGATACCAGAGCCATTTTTGTAGTGCGAATGGTTCGGATTTAATTCAGATTTTCGTTCGGTGCGAAATTATAATCTTCAAAGGAATTTCGCCAAAATCTTCGAGCAAACGTAAAATTGCATATATCTTTTTTTGACTCGAAAAGCATTTTTTGCAAGAAGGAATAGGAATATCGAGACGCGGCATAAGAATTTTTGTCTTACGATGCTGAGTTCTATATGAAATTGAGGAAAACGAAAATTTAGAATTTTCGTGATTTTCCGAAGATTTCCGAGCAAGGCCGAAGACTGTTAGATTTCATTTATCGAAGAACGCAAATTGAGGAAGCGAAACGATATACGAAAAGAATGAGACAGAAACAGCGGCATATAGACGTCAATGGAAAGTAGCAAGCGGTATTCCTACTTCAAAGCCCAGCGCCTGCAGAAAAACAGGTCGTAAACGCTAGCAAATCCATACGAAATGAGTTTTTTTCGTTGTGTAAATATTGAATCTAGGTCAGGCAGGATCGTACGGCTTTTGCGATCGCCGATTGGCCGAAAGTGGCGCGGAAGAGAGCCCGTTTATTTAGCATAAATATACGGATTTCCAAGCCACGATAGTTAGTTGAAGTTTGAACATCGAGCGAGTAGCAGTTATCTTAAAAATCTGAAGATTTTTCGAAAGTTTGAAGCTGCGGTTGAAATTTATTGAATGAATTCGAGTCTCTGGTTCTTTTAAGAACTTAATAGAGACAAAGCACAACACAGGAGTCTTTAGGGATCTGCGGTTACCATTAATCAGTGGAATTGGAGGAATTTTTATTGGAATCAGGAATCTCTAGGACCAACTGAGATTAAATCAAAGCAGATTAGTGGCTGGATATTTATTCGAGGAATTCTAGGACTGTGAAAACTCCGGGATTCAACAGAGCTTATACTGGAGCAGATTATTGGTTGGATAACTGATTACAGTGCATAATCATATCTTACGTTTGTCCAGGTTCCTTTTGGCACTCCGCCAGAGGAAAGCAGCCCAAACCTTGCAAAGGAAGAGCAGGTCCTTACTGAAGTTGCCCGGTCTCACACCACCCGATCACCTTGCGGTGTTAACGATCGAGGTGTTTCGAGATTAAACTCGGGAGGGTCAAGAGATCATTAGTTACGTCCTTCGGGCGAACGACTCAACCTAACCGTTGGGACCTTCCAGGATTACGATACCTTTCTACCTTATCCTGCGAGCGGCCCTCATCCTAGGGTGCTGTTTAACCGTTAGGCTCCTTGTTCCTAAATCACTAGCTCAGTTCACCCTGTAGGCCTTGGATAGGAAAGTAGCTTTCGCGAACCAAGAGTGAACTTAAAAATATTAGATTTCCGTGAATCCTTCCCTCTGACTATTTCCTCGTCAGAGTCATTTTAGGGAAACTTAGAAATCGAAATGCAGACTAGAGCAAAACACGCGCGAGCGCCTGAGTGCGACTCCGACGAGCCGACAAGAAACCCCTCTGGAATCTGGTTTCACAGGAAACAGTATTCCGAGAACTCCGGTAGGATCAGCCAGTCTGAGGCTAGGTTCTACTCAGCGTATTCTTTCTACGAACGAGGACATCAGTACCTCTCCCTTGGTCGCAGAGCGACAAACCCTGGGCATTGATGGTTTTTCAGCAAGCCGAATAATTCGAGAATTTCGATAAGTCACAAACGACAAAGTTATCCCCAAACCGTGATAAAACAACGCGAAATTGCATGTTTGAATTGAATCGCATTAGGGAAAATAAAACCTCGGCGATGAGAAGGATTGATTTGCTACATGCAGAAGTGGAACGTCAGGCGACGACTTTACAAGAAACTGGACATCACCCCCGAGGAGATGCACCAGCCAGACCGCAAAGCGAACCCCAATTAGGGCTTCGCGCGATGTTATCAATGCGAGTACGATCTCCTATGCTGAGATCGGCTCCGAAATCAAGAAAATCGCAGTTTTGTTCCCAACCGGAACAAAATGCAGAAATCAAGGATTTTTTGCCGACGGCGACAACCGGAAGGATTTTTCCCTCCGAAACCGATAGTTCTGCCTGAATGCGAGCCATTGAGGCACACTATGGAGGAGTTACCCACTTTTGTGGTAACCCCGAGTTCCAGAATACACAGGGTGTACAGTCATCTTGTGGAAACGGAAATTATACAAGAAAAATTGCCATTGTCAAACCCGACAAGAGGATCATGCTATTATGGACAGGACTTTCGAAACAACGAATGTTTCGAAAGATGAACCACCGGACAGGACTTTCGGAACAAGGAAAGTTCCGAGCGGAGCGGTGAAGGACAGTGTGTCCAAAGCAAAGAAGGCTTTGGAGATGCTGGCAATATGGAATCGAGCGACGAAGCACAGGTCGTCCGACGCCAGGCGTTGCGATGCCCCCAGGGGGGAGCACTTAGCGATCCCTGGGAGGAGAAGGGTTCGTTGCGCACAGGAGCGCCTCGTACCCTGTTCGAGCCGGATACTGACGACCTAGCGGAAGCGCTAGAGGGTGGTGAAATGCCAGGGAGCCACCCTGAAGCCGAGAGGGTCTTGGGGATGGCCTCATGGCGTGGTCAGTACCTCCATAATGAGTTCCAATTCCCCGAAGAGCTATCTGAAGCAAACCAACCGCTCATCGTACCCAGACAGGAACTGAGTCCTAAAATCCCTGGGGCTCAGGTCTGGGAGGCCAGCCGGCCTTTACGGCGAAGGGTAAATGTGGTCGACGGGGGCGGAGTCATAGGACACGCCCCCCCAACGGAACCCCACTATTACCCCTCCGGAGGACAAGACCTACTGTGATTCGAAAATGCATATAGATTATAACGACAAAACGACAAGGTGTCACATTGTCTGCTGCATAATTGTTCATATCTGATCCATCTAGAGGAAATTCGATGGCAACATTCAACTTGCCTCTAAATCTTTCTCTGTTGGAGAGAATATTTTAAAATGAATGACTAAAATACGGGGAAACTTATGGATCGATAGAGACTTTGTGAACACGTGCGTTTTTCATGTCCATCCAAAGTTTCCTCTCTTGTGAGGAAATCCAAGCACTGTGATAAACTCAATTGGCCAGTTCTTTGTGGTATGGGGAGTGACAAATTCCAGAACGGATCAAAGGTTACAGATGAGTATCCACAATGTGTGCACTTCATCGAGGATTTTAATTGACCAACGAAATTATCTACAATCTCAGTTATATCGAGTGGTCCAACGAAAAGTATGCACCTTGCTTCTCTCCTTTTTTTGTAACTTAACGCAAAAATG
Organism: Leptinotarsa decemlineata; assembly: GCF_000500325.1. NCBI lineage: Eukaryota > Metazoa > Arthropoda > Insecta > Coleoptera > Chrysomelidae > Leptinotarsa > Leptinotarsa decemlineata. Next base: position 408,135 of record NW_019289663.1, read on the forward strand.
CTCGGACAGGTCAATTTTGCTTTTGAGGGGGAAACATTTTAAATGTATTTTTCTACCTGTGCCTTCAACCCCCTAACGAGGGTGAGTAACAACCCTAAAATTTTAAATGGAAAGTGGGGTCGAGTGATATATAATTTGAAAGGGCACAAAATTCTCTTTCCAATGATACCTGATTTGTTGTATTTACTTGAATAGTTAAAAAAAAGCAAGAACATTTACTCGATATTTTTGGTGTTAATGACAATGCGGAAAAACGGCATTTTTATCACTACTACATTCCTCAATTTCTCTCGTGCGTTTTTTGGTTCAAATAACAACAGCAGATAAGTGTACAAAAAGAATTTAGGCAAACGTTCATTGATCAGTTCGGTTGCTTTTGAAATTATTTCAACGAGTTGAAATTGTTAAACTTTATTATCAACATAATAGTTGTGCTAGACTTACTGCCTCCCTCTTTAATAACAGTCATCCCGGGAAAAATGTGAATGATTCGTACGTTGCCAAGTTAGTCCAAAAGTTTGTCGATACCGGATCTGTCTGTAATGTGAAACACCAGTCACGGAAACCGATCAGAAATGAAGCAGTGGAAGTCGCTGTTTTGGGACATGTTGAATTGGATCATACTCAAAGTACCCGTCAGCTTGCTGCAGCCTCAGGTGTCTCCCGTTCGTCCATAATACGGATATTAAAAGCCTATAAATTTCATCCGTACAAAATTAAATTAGTACAGGAACTCAATGAAGATGATCCTGATAGAAGGCTGCAATTTTGTGAACAACTGAGCCAGCTACTAATTATTGATGATCCGCACCTATCATTCAACACGTGCTTTTCCGATGAGAGTACATTTTTTTTGAATGGAGCTGTGAATAGGCATAATTGCCGTTACTGGGATGACAGTAACCCACACTTATTCCGAGAGGTCCATACCCAGTACCCTCAAAAAATCAATGTCTGGTATGGCATATTAGGTAGTCATATCGTAGGGCCACTTTTTATTCCTGGGAATTCAACTAGTGATGTCTACCTGAACATGCTTGAAGATACAATTGATCCTCTCATAACAGAAATAATTGAAAATGACCAAAATCATAATGATGATCGGCTTCATTTCCAGCAAGATGGAGCACCTCTTCATTATGTTGATCCGGTAAGAGAGTTTTTAGATGACCGGTTTACTGGACGGTGGATTGGAAGGAGAGGCCCCATCGAATGGCCTGCCAGGTAACCTGATTTATCGCTTTTAGACTTTTTCTTTTGGGGACACTTGAGAAATTAATGTTTTGCTACGCAGCCCGAGTCCATAGAAGATCTTCGCCAACGAATTACAGCAGAGCGCAGAAGATAACACCTGATATGCTACAGAATGTTAGAAATAGATTTGAACAAAATCTGTATTATTGTATGGAAGCAAATGGGTCACATTTTCAGCACTTGCTGAAGTAGGATTCTACTAAGTCACTTACACATTTCAAAGTACTGGGTTGTAGTTGTTTTTCTTCATAATACCGTTGTATAATTGAGTGAAATACAACAAATTAGCTATCACTGAAAAGATAATTTTGTGCCCTTTCAAATGATATATCACTCGACCCCACTTTCTATTTAAAATTTTAGGGTTGTTACTCACCCTCGCTAGGGGGTTGAAGGCACAGGTAGAAAAATACATTTAAAATGTGTCCCCCTCAAAAGCAAAATTGACCTGTCCGAGCATTTTTGCGTTAAGTTACAAAAAAAGGAAAAAAGCAAGGTGAATACTTTTCGTTGGACCACTCTGTATGTACTCAAATAAATCAGCCATGCCATGCTTTTTCGCTGTCGCTCAATTTTTCGTTAATCTCTGTTAAGATCGGTTTAGGTTTCTCAGTAATCCTATCAACGTCATCATGTAAACTTTCTAAAAGATAACAAGGAACTCCTAGGCGTTTTGAATTGCATGACCCATGAATCGAGGGGCAAAACTCTGAATCTGACTTATTAAGGAGAATGTGTTCATTGCTCTATCAGATGAATCTTCTGACCACAATTCCTTGATACCTTCTGCGAAAGCTTTGATTAAAGCATCCTTCGTACTAGAAATATTAGTACTAATATCTTTCATGTGCTTATGCTTTTTTAAATATTTTGAATAATTCCAAAGATAAGGCTCATGCTGGTAATGTACAACTAATTATTCAGAGTTGTTATAACCTTCTTAGTAATGGCACATAATGTCCGTGTACGATGGTTTGTGGAAATTCATGTTTATTGATATTTTTCGTATAATGGTTAAGTCAAGGTAATTTATTGAATTATTTACCTCCCTCTCAGTGATGAATTTTATTGATGTGCGGATGGAATTGACATATTCAATGAACTTGCCTAATTGCCTATCAGTACCAGTAAAACATACTCTATGTTATCCATGAAAATTTTAGCCAGCAAGGGACTCAAAGGCAGCGCCCGATCTGGGGGGGGCAAACCGGGCATTTGCGCGGGGCGGCAAAAATGAGAGACGGCAAAAATAGGTTGAAATTAAACCATCTATGGCCGGAGCGGCGAAATAGATGAATAGGGCGCTGCAAAGGGTTCCCATTATATTAGTCCTTCACTGCATGAATAAAATGTTTCGTCAAACTGGAAATCGTTTTGAGATATACAAATAGTAAGTAAATCTAAAATTTTCTGTTTTATCAGTGGATTCAGGTAGTTTTTGTCTAAGAAACACTCAACCAGTCCAATTGTTCCAATTGGCGGAATACTGGGAAATACATTTTGGACATCGGATGGTATTAATTTTGGGTTATTAGGAAGAATTACGTTTTTAATATTATCCACTAATTGAGGAGAAATATTTATACTAAATTTCGACTTGAAATTGGTATAGGTTTGAATCAATTTCATATTTTACAGTAGGTGCCGTTACAAACAACATCACTGGTCTAATCGGTAATTTGGTTTTGGGTAATTTAATAAGAAAATACAGTTTTGGTGGTTGTGGATTCATGATCAATGCTCTACATTAATCCTTTCCATTCACAACCAATTCTATGGTTTCAAGGGTTTCCTTAACCTTTTTCTGATATATAGTTGTAGGGTCATTCCTCAGAATCTAGTAGCTCCATGAATTAAGGAAATGTAGGGTTTTTCCTACGTAGTCATTTTTATGTACCTAATGCAATAATCGTTCGACCTTCATCTGATCTCGTAAAAATCACTTCATTATCCTTAGCTTTTTGCTTAATTGCTTAATTTTCTGCTTGATATTCCTTATTTCAAGAAAGATTGAAAATCTGTTTGAACTTTACCGGCGTTAAGTTATCTCTCTCGCCACACTGAGCTTGGATAGATATAGTGTATACAGTTGCGTTTACTATAGTATATATAACCTGTGTTTTACTGAATAAATAATTTTTGAAAATGAAATATGTCTGACAGTATAATTTAGAAAGCAAAATCACACTACGACACACTATCAAGTCATCCGTAAGTTGATTGTATTTTTATATTTTATAATTAAAGTGTACATTTATCTGTGCATTAAGCCCGTATATATTTGGTCTGTCTCAATAGGCAGCAAATGCAAAATCTACTCTCTTATTAGATTGAAGTTTACACAATTTTCATAGCACATAATATCTTTAAATTATTTTAAATTGATTTAAATTGATTTTAATTTCACTCTTACGAAAAATAATGTTATTGAAACAGCCCAAAAAATCAACCAAGCAATGGCAATGATACTGTCAATGAACACACTGTTTAACGTTGGTTTCCGAAATTTCGTTCCGGTAATGAGCCTCCAAGTGGTAGGGGGTTAAAATGGGCACTGGAATTGCAAAAGCTCTCACACCTCTTGAAGGATTTTCATGTAGCGCTTGTGTTTTGTCCATTAAAGAAACCTATAGTAATCCAGGACGAGTATTTGAGGGAGACTGATCCATCACAAACGATGCATGGGATGACTTAAGAACTGAGCGTCAGCTCCCATGTGGTTTTTGATGGTTTGAAACGTATTGGAAAGGTCAAACTTTTGAAAAGTGGGTACTTCACTACTTGAACGATCGACAGAAATTGTCACGTTTCTAGGTCTGTTCTTCTTTGCTTTGGCGGAACCAAAACGACCTTTTTTTGGATCGGATTGTCACGTGTGATGAAAAGTGGATCCTCTACGCAAACAGAAGACATGCAGGACAATAGTTGAACACCGATGTGCCACCCAGGCACTTCTTATAGGTGAAAACCCACCAAAAAGACCATGGTTACTGTATGGTGGTCAGCGGCTGTCCGTCCGCACCTCCAAAAGTTAAACGAATTGAGCGTCGAATATCTGCCTCACCCAATATATTTTCAGAACTCTCACCAATCGACTACCATCTTTTCAAGCACTCTCTCACCGGCAAAACCTTTATCAATCAGGTCCAGGCGGTAATGGCTTTCGTCGACTTCATTGAATCCAGAACGCCTACGATTTTGCATTGATTAAAATTGAATAAGTATTCACTGAGATATTACAGTTTAGAGTGGACTCATAAAATGGATACAACTTTTGAAACAACCCAAATCGCGTGTTTCGGTTTTGTAAACTGTTCAGTGAAAATCTCACAATAAAGTGTTACTTGAATACGTTATCATGGATTTTCATCAACTATCGGCTAATCTCATAACAAGACTTTGGCGATTTACTACAACTGTACAACGGGAGGTATCTGCAAGGATTACCATTCTGGGGAAGTGCCTATTGGATGTAATTTGTCGTGGTATTAACCAGGGAAGTATTTGTTCTGGCAGGAATTTGCAAGTTCTCCTGTAGGAAACATTTATTATCTTGACTTATTTTTTTTTCTTTGAGTCAGTCATTATAGATTATTTGGAATTTGGTTCGAACGTAGATTCTAATGAATTATTTATCAAATTAATCCAAAATCGCCCGCAATATATCTTCAAATATTGACCGTATAAATGTTCGCACTGTACACGATCGACTAAATTATAGCAGAACGTGATAGGAATGAGATGCTGCGGACTAAGTCCAGGAATGCAAACTGACCAAAGTTCAGGGACAAGTGAGTTATGATCTACGCGGATCCGACGACCCTTACAATTTGAAACAGAATTATATATTCCGTACCCGTGTTGTGGAATCAAACAAACTATTATAACTTGATTTCAGGATGGGGAATGCTTTGCTTCTTCGTACTCCGAAACTAAACTCGAAAGTTAGGCAACTATCATCATCCATCTTCATGAATTTCCACCAATTCATGTTTTGAGTGTAAATTATACAAGTTTGTTGAGTTTGATTGCACTGTTTGAGTGTGTATTGGAATATTACCGTTGATTTTGTGGAAGTAGTAATGGAAGCATGAAATTCTCTCATGTTGTAAATAGTTTGGGTTCACATTTTTTTTTACTTATAAGTATTATTGCTATGGGACGTGAATGAACGCAATCTCTCAGCGGTCTTTCTAACCAAATATGGGAGTACTATATCACAGTATACTTATTTACAGTGGTCCCACTTAGCGTCGGTCCCTTTGATGTTGGTCTCCAGGAGTTTCAGTTTTTACAATGCTTACGTATTTGACACATTTCTCCCTACTACAATCTCAACCAAAGCGTCTAAACACTGCTCAACATAACAACTATTCATATAAACTGCTCATAAAAATACAGTTGATGAAAACCATGTTGGGAACCTGAGAAAATTGTACAAATGATAATTTTGCATTTGTGTAATATTCAAGTAACCCAGATCATTTGGACAATGATGAACTATGTTTCAAGTAGATTTTAAACATTCATGGGATCGGCAGGGATCATATGGGATCATATTCGGATGTGACAAAATATATTTTCATTTCAACAAGAAAAAAGACAAGATGAAGAATGAGTTTTTGTTATTCATGAACCATGGTACGAATCCATGCGAAATTTCTTTGTAGTGATTTTTGGGCCAAATATAGCATATTAATTCATTGATTTGAGAATTCAAGATGGCGGACGAGTTTGCCGATTCGATTATTTTAAGGGCCAATTATTAAAAATATTCCTAATCGAATTCATCACTCAAGATTTAAGAATCTGTAGAGTCTATTCTTTTTGAATTATGTAGTACTATTTAGGACTTGAAGAAGTAAAAAAGTAATTGTGTAGTGTTCAACAAACAAATTTTTCAGTAGGTTGGGTAAAACCCAAGAAATTCGACAACTGGAAGGGTTTGCGTTTGCGCAGACCTGAGACTGCAACTCCTGGGTCTGTGTGTAGAAAATTCACACCAAAAATCACCCGAAGTGGGATTACTGTATATAGTATACTATCACTATATGTTGTCTCCGACTTTGTTCGCGAGGTCACAGCATAGGTAACAATCAGTATGGACACTTGGCCATGCCGCCTTTGATGTGGAGAAGTATCTAGACGCCATTTTGGGAAGTGACGATAAGAGGGCAGGACTCGCGAAATGGTTTTGGACAGGTTCGCACTGAAACTTTTTTATGTCCAAAATGCTCATATAATTTTGATATACCTTACGGAATGAACCCAAATTCAATTGATATGATAATTCTTGTGCAGACATTCTAATTTCAGGCATAGTGATATGCAACTGAAGAATTAAAAAAATGACTTCAGAAAATACATACAAAAAACTGTCACGAAAGAAAATGAGTGCACAGATTGATTTTCAATGGCATTACATATATACAGAGTGTAAAACCCAAATAGAATAAATTCTTTATTTCCGTTACTGTCCATATTTAAAAAAAACCGAAACACATCAAATGTAAATTAAAATTTGACATTCTTCAACGTAAAAATGCCACCGCTACGAACCCCCTTCTGACAGGTACTTTTGACAAGTACTTTCCAATAACAATCATCACTGAAATAAGTCAGTAAAACAGAATATAAAATTTTGTTTATGTCGACGTTTCGACCTTTTATTTGGTCATCCTGAGTACAGTTAAATTATTATGAAGGAAACAGTAACATTGTGGTTTCAGGGTTAAAAACATTGATAATGTGAATAAAAAAAAGCTATACATGAAATTTCGAATACTGAAACTGTCACAGATACCACACCAGGTGAATAGTTCATACACTGAACTTACCAACAAATTAGATTTTTGATGAAAAGTACAGTAAAATAATTTTTTGGTCATCATTGGAACAGCAGCGATAGAGCAACATAGTACTAATTAGTAATACAACTACCAAATTTGCATAATGAAGAGCAATAGTGAGGAATTGTGTGTTCCTGACGATATTGAAGAAGCTGCAAAAATAGCTTCAATTGAATTGTTACCAAAAAAATCGGTTCAGCAGTACGACATCGCATATTTCAAATTTCTTAGCTAGTGTAGACTTGAAAAAGTCGAAGAAAATTTCAGCGAAACCGTCATTTCATGAAGCAAGTTTTCGATGATAAAGTCGAGTGCGCTCGTTGAAAATTGTATTGATACAATCAAATATTTCAAGGTACTAGAGCATTTTTAAAGCGGAAAAATGAAAGTTATAGGCCCAAAAAATCAAAAACTCTTTCGTTTGAACAAGTCCAGAGGTTTATAAATGAGGCGCCAGATGGAAAATATTTGATGATAAAAGTTGCTACTGTTTTTGGAATATATGAAGCCTGTCGGCGTGAAGAGCTGTGCCATTGAATTCATAGATGAATCATTGATTGTTCAAATTACAAATACAAAAACGAAAATAGGTCGTTCTTTTTGCATTGTTGGGAAAAACATATTGTAATAAATACATTGGATTATGCCCTTCTATTATCAATCATCAACGTTTTTTCTGAAATATTCAAATTATGAATGCAGTGCCAACCCAGTTGGTATAAACACGTTTGGGAAACTGCCCTCTACCATTGCTGAGTTTCTGAAAAAATATGTTTAAAGTATGTTTTTCCGTTAATCAGCTGTCGCCCCATACGAACGACAACTCTCNACGAGTGATTTCAGTTATTGGTAATCAAGTCCCAATATATTACAGTTTTAATCTCCAGCGATTCAAATCCAATGTGAATCGCTACTTTCGTACAGACACCACTCTGAGAGCGCCTTAAGGATTTTCTTGTAGTGCTTATTGTGTTTTGTCCTTGAAAAAAATCGCTTACTTACTTTAGTCTGTTCATATATAGAAATATTTTATAATCTCATACCACTTCTTGATATTTACTTATAGGTTAGTTTTACTCTCACTACAAAGGCTTGCCTAGTTGGGTAGTTACCACTGAATGTCTTCTTCCTATTGTATTCTTTTAATGTAGATTTGAAGTAAATAAATACTATCATTCTTATTATTAGTTCAGTTATTTACATACATATTGTTTAGGTTTCCAACTTTTCCCATTTATGTGTTAGATATTCTGTCAGAAACTATCGAACACAGAATTTGTCTTTAATTAGCATTGCGAGTAGAATTTTATTTGCTGAATCGCTGAAAATATTGCATAAGACTTATGGTAAATTATGCTTCATCAAAAACATGTGCGTATGAGTGGTACAATTCGTTTAAAAGAGGTCGACATGTGGTGGAAAATTTGCCTCGCTCTGGTCGGCCATCAACAATCTCAACTGACTTAACATAGCTAAAGTGAAGAAAATGGTGACTGAAAATCATCGTTTGAGCGCGGGAAAGATTGCCGTTGAAATTTCCCCATCTTACGAAACATTTTGTGATATTTCGAGCTATTTTAAGATTGAAACACGTTGCTGCTTGACTAGTGCCAAAAGATCTAAATTTTCTGCGAAAACTCATTCGCGTAAAAATCGTTGAAGATATTTTTTAGCCCCATATTCATAAAACACATTATAATTGGTGAAGAGACACGGGTTTATGATTTTAATATGCAAACGAGTCAACAAGCTTCGGAATGGCGCTTCCCAACTGAACCGAAACTGAAAAAAGTTCGTAAAAGTCGATCAAAAGTGAAGGTGATGTTGACAGTTTGTTTATATCTGCTGTGTTATGCACTCATAATTATTTCCAGAAGGTGAGACAGTAATTAAAGCATATTATCTGAGCGTTATGCGGCGTTTGGAATAGCAAATTCGTCGAAAAAGACTAGATATGTGGAAAGGAAACTCATGGATCTTNTTTGTTAGAATAGACAAAGAAAGTAGATAAACAAGGTTAAATATTTATTTTTATTAACAATCACATGAAACGAATAGATAAATGTAATATAGTCCACAAAAGTAACTTTTTTGGCATTTACAGGTAAGTGCTCAAAAATCTATGTTATTTAAAGAGGAACCCTTCTAGATTTCAGATGGGCAAAATCATGAATCACTTCTTCAAAATCTATGCTTTTTAGCACATCAGATTCTATCGACATCAACGACAAACTGGTTAATATCTCTTGAAGCATTGTACTTCTTGATTCATTTTTAATTCTTTTTAATTTGGAGGAGGGTTCACTACTGCAGTTAGTTGCCATCATGCTTAAAAAAAATCTCAATGCGATTTCTACATTTGGAATTGTGTCTTCAATTTTATTCTCTTTCAAAAGTTGATATATTTATAATATACAATCCTCATTTTCACTCTCAATAATTTTCAAGTATTCTGTTAAATTTCTAACCGTTTCTCAGTGACATCTTCATAATAAAATTCAACAAATTCTTTGCAACTTTGTCTCAACTCTTCAGAATTCAGAGTTTTCAAGCGAAAAAATAAATCAAAACGTCTACTAATATTCTTATACGAACTTAATCGCTGTTTTAAATGAACGCTGAGGGTATCACTTATGGGAAGAAAGGTTTCTATTTTACATTTCTCTCTTCCATTCAGTTGGACTGACGGCGCAGAGCCATCAAAAAACTCTGGCGAGAACTTCTGCGTTTTGTTCTTTGAGATATCCTTGTAGTCAGATTCCGGATTTCTTTCTTTGGCAGACGATTCGAAGTAATCAAATTTATTCCTGAGGTTGATAATAAAATCATAAAGTGAAGTAAACATATTAGGTGCAACGTCTAGTGTTATTGTTTCTTTCTGAAGATAATTACTTATTTTGTCTATTCTTCCCAAATTTCCGTTAGTATAATATATTCGAGTTTTTCCATTTTTCTGGACAGACTAAGGGTTTCGTCTCTAGTGCCCGTTCTGTATCTTTTGAGATGAATATCAAAGCTTCTAACTTGTTCATTACCTTCATGCAAGACTCTTACTGCATCTGCTCGGGCTGACCATCTGGTTTGTGATAGACTTTTAACAACTTTTTTTGGACCTAAATGTTCTGTCAATATATTCCATTGACGAGTAGAGCCCGAAACTAAGTTGTACACTTTCTGAACCATTTCAAGAAACTTTGTTGCTTCCGATACACACCCAGCAGCATGTACACCTACTAATTCAAACTTGGAGCTTCATACTTCGCTTCGTTCGCTCAATTTAAATGGAGCGAGTCACACTGATCATTTCTCTTTAAAATATGTATGTGCTTAGTATACCATTATACAGCGTGACTCACGGTCGATGGTAGGTTAGATGTCTCTGGAAAACGCAAAGCATGATTTTTCTGAAAATTTCACCTCTCACATTTCCTTACCTGTTCTATCGATCTAAAATATTTTCAGCATTGCGGCGTTGCCACTTCCATCAAAAAGTCCTAGCAACTTTATTTTTTCAAATGGCCCACTGGGAACAAGGTGTCTGCCTGGTTTTGAAGGCCTTTCGAGTCTATCCAATACCGCTATGTTTGTGAAAACCGGCCAAGCCGTTTCAAATTGACAAGAGTTTCAAATTTGCATCAAATATTTTACAAATAAATTAAAAATTTAAACAACTTTTAATTGCAACAAAATTGTAAGTAGCAATTTCAACAAAAGCTCGAAATGTTCGCCGTTCACTTCTTGACAGAGAAAAAGTCGGTTTTAGAATTCATTCCGAACGTTATTAAATATTTCCGGGGTAATATTGTAATACACATCTTATTAGGTCTATTAGTTCCTGGAGTGAATGTGGCTGCGTGACTTACACCTCATATTTTATGTACCGTCACAGAAAAAAGTCCATAGGTGATATATCAGGTGACCTAGCTGACCATTCAATAGGCCACGTCGGCCTATCCACCGTCCCGGAAAATTCTCGTCAAGCCATTCTCGGACATGTCTGTAGTAGTGACGGAGTGCACCATCTTTTTGTAAGGTAACATCTATGGTAAATGCCCAGTTACATTTTCTACCGTAAATATTGGACCTATGACATGGTCACCCAAAATACCAACGCAACATGTCCTTTGAAATTTACTGACCAATTCCCACAAGTAGGTACGGGATATTNTCAACTTTTTTTCTGAAATATTCAAATTATGAATGCAGTGCCAACCCAGTTGGTATAAACACGTTTGGGAAACTGCCCTCTACCATTGCTGAGTTTCTGAAAAAATATGTTTAAAGTATGTTTTTCCGTTAATCAGCTGTCGCCCCATACGAACTCTCAGAAGTTGAGAAACTTGTGCGAGCTAAGAACCAACGAGGGCTTACTTTTAACGTGTGATTTCTAACACGGAACCTCCCGGAACTAAAGGAATATACAGGAAAGATCTTCCGCTTTTTTGTTATCAGAATCAGGAGCGAATATTACGGATATTGAGAAGCACTGAGGATGGAAGTATACAACAGTAGCTGAGGGTTACATCGATCAATCTATCCCTTATAAAAAGGCTCTTGCTGAAAGAATAATCACAATAGCTAGGCTCCAGCGTTACAGCATTGTCCTCTTCACTTCAAAAATACCCATGAAATTGTCAACTCAGATAGTTCAAATATATTACAAGGCTCTTCAACATCGCAAGATATTGATATCAGCAGTTTTTTTAATTGTAGTTTTCATATTATTGTTCATAAATAATGATAATGATAATGTAATTATTGTATATAATACATTTGTACTCTTTGGAAAAGAAAGTTTTTGGTTTTCTACTACTCCATCTTGATATAAAAAAATGTAGAAATCTTCCAAAGAAAGGAAGGAAGTAATCAATTTGAAAATGAGAAACTGTATACACGGATGTGTAGATCATGCAAAGAAGCAACTTTCAGACACAAACTGAAAGAGAGCCCTCCTGAAACAGCTACTTTCATATAAACATTGAATTACACGAAAGAAAAAAAATTCTTTCTAAACAAATAATTTTATGTGAACACTGAATTATACAAATTCTGATTTCTTCATGAATATAGTAGCCACAATTGAATTAACATTTCTCATGTTGATGTTGCCACAATATTTAATAGATTTCTGCAACTTTGCAAATATTTTTTTAACAAAGCAATAATTTATATTTGAAATTTTCATTAACATGCAGAGAAATTATACAAGCTTTCTTGTTTATTGTTCTCTTTAGATGCATTTAATTGTTTGCTCATTGAATTCACTGTATGTAGTTCCTTGGTAAGGATAACTTTGCAATTGAATTGTGGTATCTAAATACTCTATAAATTCATTTCATATTTTATCAAGTGGAAAAAAACGATTCCACTGACTTTATTACTCTACATCAAATGCTTGTTTCTGATAGGACTTGTTGGTTTTTGATATCCATAATTATAATCATATTCAAATAGATTACTTCGATGAGAATACACACACACACANAAATTTGGCTACCTACAGATTATTGCGCTAGTATCAAGACAATTTATTCAACCAATAGGAACGCCAAGCTATGCCAACCACCAATGGAACACTTTGTCCGTTGCCTCATTGCCTTTGAAAATGTCTATCGTGGTCGTAGACGAAACGTCAGGAATATAAACTTGCACACCAAGGCCAACAAAACCGAAAAATAGCTTTGACACACGACATAAAGTGCTCATGAAATTCATGAAATCAACCCAAAAATCGTAACATTGGGTTTTCACTATTAGTGAAAATTTTGAGAGAAATTGTTTTGTTTTCATTAGTTAGTGGCATATAATTCAAAAATTGATGTGCGCCTGTGGATTATAAATACATTGATGAACTTTGATAAAAATCTAATATTTTTATTGAATGTAGTTGTTCAATAGTTTCTTTGTTGTGAAATTCATTTAGAGGCGATATTTTGAAAAATTGTGAATACTGTGAAGAAACAAAAAATAATAACAACGTCCATCCCACGTGGATGTATTAATAAAATCATCAAAGAAGGCATTTTTCTAGACATACTCAAAATCTCCAAGTTATTCCTTCGTTTAAAAAGGCAATAAATCATCTTTAGACAACTATCGTCCAATCAGTATTATATCCATAATTGGAAAAATCATCAAAACATTATTAAAGGAGTGATTATACTCCTACTTTGAAACGATGTTGTATTTCAATGAATCCCAATATGGATTTCAGAAAAACAAATTCACAACTCAGGCTGCTTACGAGATGGTGAATGACGTAGTGGAGGGTCTTGATCAGTGCAAACACACTTTCTTGACTTTATGCGATTTAACCAGAGCTTTTGATTGTGTATCACATGCGGATACTCTTCGAAAAATTGACTCTTGTCAAAGTATTATACCAAAATATATATTTCATTTGCTGATGACACCACTCTTGTGAAATCGGATGAGTCACATATCGATTTGATTCGTACCTACTGTTGACGAGAACAGAAACTTAGTTAAAAGCTGGTTCACAAAGAATAGACTCAAATCATATGGACGTGAAATTCAAAACTTAATTGTCTCCTTAAATCCACTCTATCAGAAAGGACAAAATGTACATAAGAGGACGTAAAAAGTTTCCCTCCCTCGACTTTCGAGAGAAACAATCTATCGAAGTCGGGTGAAATTCAGGTAAAATGGTACTGTTTTTACTACTTTTTGGTATAAAAATGATTGTGGTCACGTGGCATAGTGTCAAGAGGGCACCATCAACTTTTTTTTCAAATCTGAAGGGTGGCCACGTTGCTCCTGGTTTCAGGGGCGTTTTTAACCTATAGGAGCCCTGGGCATAATAGGATAATGGGGCCCCTATGACTTTGAAAGAACACTATTTTGTTAGAATAGACAAAGAAAGTAGATAAACAAGGTTAAATATTTATTTTTATTAAGAATCACATGAAACGAAGAGATAAATGTAATATAGTTCACAAAAATACCTTTTTTGGCATTTACAGGTGAGTGCTCAAACATCTATGTCATTTAAAGAGGAACCCTTCTAGATTTCAGATGGGCAAAATCATGAATCACTTCTTCAAAATCTATGCTTTTTAGCACATCAGATTCTATTGACATCAACGACAAACTGGTTAATATCTCTTGAAGCATTGTACTACTTGATTCATTTTTAATTCTTTTTAATTTGGAGGAGAGTTCCCTACTGCAGTTAGTATATATCAGGTGACCTAGCTGACCATTCAATAGGCCACGTCGGCCTATCCACCGTCCCGGAAAATTCTCGTCAAGCCATTCTCGGACATGTCTGTAGTAGTGACGGAGTGCACCATCTTTTTGTAAGGTAACATCTATGGTAAATGCCCAGTTACATTTTCTACCGTAAATATTGGACCTATGACATGGTCACCCAAAATACCAACGCAACATGTCCTTTGAAATTTACTGACCAATTCCCACAAGTAGGTACGGGATATTGGATTATTTGGGAAGAGCTCAACAAATATTCTTTCTGATTCATGGTGATTACGCCTAACTTTAGCGTAAATTAAAATTACTTCGGTTTTTTTCTTCTGAAGGACGGGACCGAGGCATTTGAAAATTATAAAGAAATGCTGAAACCTGGGAAAATTGTCATAACTATCGACATGATTGACGTCAATATTAGACTGACATTGAAATGAAACCACAGTTTAAAATACCAATAATATGCGCACGTGTTTTACCACAAAAATTGGCTTTTTGACCAGAATCAGTAACGGAGTTAAGATTCTGCTGCAATTAATAGTTAAAATAATTTATTTGTTAAATATTTGGAGCAAATTTCAAATGCTTCAATTGGTCACTAGGCCAAGTGACCACAATCATTTTTTGCTAAAACTTAATAAAAGTAGTACTATTTTACCTGAATTTTACCAGACCTCGATAGCTTGTTCCGTTTAAAAGATAAAGGGGAGGGGCTTTTCACGTCCTCACTGTATATTTTTTTGGTATAATCATCGACGATCGGTTGAACTGGTCCAGCCACGTAGAGTATGTACTTCGTAAGTTCTCTAGAGTTTTATTTGTTCTAAGACGGCTCAAACCAGTAACCAATCTATACGTATTGAAATTATCTTACTTCTCTTTATTTCATTCTATACGATCATATGGTATACTACTTTTGGGCAACTCAAGTAATGCAATAATGGTATTTCGATATTTGAAAAAAACATTTGTAATTTAGCAAATGTAGGAGACACATAAATCGCTGTCATCAACACTTAATTCAGCTTGGTATCATGCCGGTGCCTTCAATATAACATATACATCGTTTTGTTGGAGATACATAAAAACAAATTTAAGGCAAATTTAACACAAGATCTGCAGATATGTTGAATCCCCAACGGCACAGACTAGTTGTTAGCAACAAAAATTATCTGAACCCAAGTTTGTATGATATTCTTGATGAATCAGTGAGAGCATTGGAACTTAACAAATTCAAAACAGTCATCGAAAAACTTCTCCTCAAGAAATGTTCTATAATATAATGGAATATTTGAACCAAGCAAGTTCATTAAAATACACATAATATATTATCTTTAAGCATTAAATAATGATTATTTGGTTAGTAAATATTTATTTTCAAATAATAATTTCATTGTGTTATTGTTATGTTATTGTTTCTTTTATGTGTCTAATATTTTATTTTTATTGCAGTATTTCTCTTTATGGACTGTGACCTGCCATGAATGTATTCATACATAATATGGTTAAATGAAACTCTACTCTATATCATTCCTGATCCAGATGACGGTCTGGAAAGGAATGGTCTTCACGTGCCAATTCCGGAAACCTACAAACCTCAAATAACTCTACATTGTTTGGGTCGTGAGCCAATGGCGAATAGCTCACATGCTTGCAGTCGCGCAAGCTTTCCAAGCGTCGAAAGGAAAACTTAGTGGAAAGTTCAGTGTTTCGCGCGTTTTCACGGCATCCAGTTTGCGCTCGAGTGTATGGAAAAAAATTGTTCGCATCTTCGCCGGTTACAAAATTGCTGAAATTCCGGAACTTCCCTCTATTAGGTGACTATCTTTTTTTGATGATATTGTATCAATATTTCACTATGGATTTATCAACCTACTTCATGTTCAGTTAATTTTATGAATCGAAGCAAGAATTCAATTCAAATTTCAATTTTGTTATGTGAACACCAATCAAAAATAATTAAGAATTTGTTATAATCTTTTTTAGACATAATAAAAGAACACATTATTTTCGGGCCTTTTCGGAATGCGTATATTTTCTAAATTGAAACGAGTTTTTCACCGGAATCAAATACAAATTTTTTCAAGTTCTCATAATAAAGTATAATTATTCCAGGGATTGATTGTTTAACCGCAACCAGAGCCGGAGAAAATAATTTACTCCTTCAAATATTGCTCTATCATTGTAAACAATGAAACCTAATGGAGCAAAAATATACAAAAAATATTGTTTAGTTACAACTTCACTGTTACAAGGTAGTTTTGAAAAGTGAATATGAGCCTATCATTTCTAATTACCGAATGTCACACAAAATAATGAAGATTCTATTATAATTTTCGAATTGAAAATTGTGTATCAGAACCATAAAGTTACAGGGTGATAACCAGTTGAGTGTCGAAAAAATGGGATTTTTTTTTCATTGTACAATTTCGCAGAAAGTTAATAATCGATAACCNCCCTGCCTTAGGGAAGTTGTATATTCGTTATATTCTATTAAAAAAATTTATTATAAGTTAAATTATTACTGTTACTGATTTGAAAATCATGTATACTTTTATCAATATTGAGTAAGAAGACATAAACATCGCTGAGGTGATCAATGTTTGATCTTTTATTAAGACAATTATTTGATTGTAATATAAATGACATTTCCAAAAACAACCTTTTAGATGTATTTCTTTCAATTGCTAAGATTTTAGTTGAATTGTAGTCCATATTGTGACCTTCTTTAAGAACATGTACTACAGTTTTGCGTATGATGAGGAGGTTTTTTTGTGGACACCTCATCTGTTATCCTTGTCTATGTCTGGCTTGTTGTTCTTCATATATCTACCTAATGAGTTTATACCAGTCTCATATGCTATGTTGATATTTTGTTTATTTAGTAGTCTTTTTATTTTATCTGATGTTTTTCCGGTATATGTGAGTGCATCAAGCTGCCAGTATGTGAGGGTATACTTGTTTGATAGCTTGTTTAAAACACATGAGCAAATTCACACTATCAATACAAGACAGCGAAATGACTTATATGTGCCATTAACAAGGACTAATCTACTATATAAAAATGGACGTTTGTTGGTTGTTTGGTTGGTAAGTGATAAACTTCTACATCGCTTAACCGATTGTGATGAAACTTGACATGTATGAGTAATTTTTCATAGATAAGGTTTTTAGGCTATCAATATTTCCGTAACTCGCCACTTGATGGCGCTGTAGAACAATTTTTTGAAAGCACTGTTCTATAACGCTGCGCACGCCTAAGTTCGTTGATTCTGATTCTATCAAAACATTGGAACAACAGCGATACAGCAACTTGGTACTAGTCTAATATATAAAAATGGATGTTTGTTGGTTGGCTGGTTGGTAAGTGATAAACTTCTACATCGCTCAACCGATCGTGATGAAACTTGACACGTATGAGTAATTTTTCATAGAGAAGGTTTTTAGGCTATCAATTTTTCTGTAACTCGCCACTAGATGGCGCTGTAGAACAATTTTTTGAAAGCACTGTTCTATAATGCTGCGCACGCTTATTTTCGTTGATTCTGATTCTGTCAAAACATTGGAACAGCAGTGATACAGCAACATAATACTAATTACAACTACCAAATTCTACACGGGCGAAGCCGCGGGCAAAAACTAGTCTTTTATATAGGTATCTCTTCGTGACTGGGCAAAAATTGTACAATAAACTTCCGGCCGAAATGAAATCATTCAAACAATGTCTCAGGAAATACCTGTTGAAAGGTGGATTTTACTCTCTGGAAGAGTTTTAGTTAAAGTTCTTAACTAATTATCTACTTTTTTTGACAAATTCTATACATGATTTTGCATGTGATAACTCCTAAGGAGAAATTGATTTAAATTGTATGGTTTGGAGTGCAATTATAATGTGAATGAAATGCAAAGGCAACTAACACTTTTAATTCGAAAAGTAATTATATAGCATCAGTCTGAATAACTCACCAATTACCACTACTCAAAAGATACGCATGCCATTGCGAACATTTTTGTAGACCTGTGAAAGAGGAACGATATACATATAGTGAATTATTTTGTACGTATAACACCACCGCCCCGACTTCTCACAGATAATATCGTAATATTTCAATGAATTTACGAAAGAAATCAACAAATCATACACACCAACCTTTCTCTTGAATCCCTCAGTTCATGGTATGAAAATCCATTTGATGTTTTTTTATTTTATTTATCGAGTTCAGACAGACATACACGGTGGAGAAAAACCTATGTGGTCAACCGAAACAGTCAGTTTTACCAAAAGTGGTTCCAGTTTTACCTTTCATTTGTGTTCAACCTTCGCACATAAAATTTTGTCCACAGATGGATCAGTGGGAACTTTGACATAAAGGGGGTGATATTTAGGACAGACAGAATCAATAATTAATATATTATTGATGTTTTTTTATTTTATTTATCGAGTTCAGACAGACATACACGGTGGAGAAAAACCTATGTGGTCAACCGAAACAATCAGTTTTACCAAAAGTGGTTCTAGTTTTACCTTTCATATGTGTTCAACCTTCGCACATACAATTTTGTCCACAGAAGGATCAGTGGGAACCTTGACATAAAGGGGGTGATATTTAGGACAGACAGAATCAATAATTAATATATTCCGAAACAGTAAAAAATTGTTTTTCAACCTCGGTAGGTTCTTATCGCCATGACGTGTTTGCCCTAAAGTGCTAGTGGAGTGGAGTGCACGCATATGATCTTCATGCAAATAATTGATATTCGACACAATAATTTTTGTTTGTAACCTTATTTTGAAGTAGCTATTCCACAATATATGCATTTTTGTGGCCCTATTTACGAAAAAACTACAAATCCTTCAGTTTTGAAACTCAACATATTAATTTCAATTCATGTATAGATATGTTATTTATCACTGAACTTATTGGAAAAAAATAAAATGAAATTGTATTATATTCAAAACAAATCTGTTGAAAATTACAAAATGATTAAGGCATGTGTACTGTTTTATCAACTACAATGTCTTTAACAGCACCTCCGTTTGAAAACCTATAGAGAAAGAAAATGAATATATTTACATACACAATTGCGAAACCTTTTTTCATTATGTTTTTTGTTTGGTTACGTTGAAAAAGTAACAATTTTTACTCTTCGGCTAACAACAGTCGTTAGATACAGAGTATTTTTCGCCAATTTTCACTTTCGAGAATCATAGCTTGATAAATAATAAAGGTTGGAAGTATATTGGTTTCAACTGCAGATTTTATCGATTGTTTTCTGTATCTATTGGTCAACTATTTCTGTCTTAGTGGAACATAGGAATTCTTTTCATATTGAATAAATACAGTAAATCAAATACTTAGGTTTCTAATGAAGTTACGATGTAGTTGCAACTTCTACAGTTACAAGTAAAATGGAAACAAATATCAAATCACTCTGCTTGGTAATCGTCTAGCATGCTTCTTCATTATATTTCTGGAACGAAATTTTTTATTTTTCAGCTTCCGCTAACGAAGAACAAAGTCACCAACAGAATCTCATTAGGTTATAACAGCATGGTTTTACCCTTCTTAGCTCGGAAAATGAAATTAAAGTTAGTTCAAGGTCTCCTTTAATTTCTGATGGAGAGAATGACAAATAATTTCCGTATTGTCCAACCTGAGAAGTAAATGGAATAAGATTATTCATTCAGCAGTGTTCTAATTGAAATATGGGTTTCCCATGATTTCAACTGCATTTTGGTTGGTGGAAAAGACATACGGTTATATAGAAAAATATATCGATTTAATTATTTTCATTCTGATTGGATGAACATAATGACACGATACGAGAGAAATTAAGTCCAGGTAGTCGAGTTTCATTGATGTTGATTACCTCTTTCTTTAGGTTTCTATCAACTTCTTATACAGTGCATTTCTTCAATACATTTTTTTGAAGCTCCTGACAAATGCTTCACAACCCTAGAAGATAATATCAATATCTTCATCTACTACAAAATGGCGTAACTTTTAATAATTGCCTGAATACAATGACATTCAACTACATAATATGAGGTAATAAGCTTGAGATCAGTTCAGAAGATATGCTCGAAATGGTTGCTTTGAACTTATTGACATCCGATATTTCACGCCGAACATTTTCGAACACAGTAACGTCAATATCTCTACAAATATTTATTATTCTCTGCCGTATATCAAATATTGAAGCAGGTTCAGTTTCGCACACCTTTTGCTTCAAATAGCCCCATAAAAAAGTCCAAAGGTATCAAATCTGACGAGCGGACTGGCCATTCTGTAGGACTTCGACGGCCAATTCGACGACCGGGAAAAGTAGTATCCAAATAGTTTTTTACTTATCTGGAGTAATGTGGTGGTGCTCCATCTTATTGGAATAAAATATCCATATAGAATTCATTAGGATTCGCTTCGACAATTTCAGTGATGAGAGGTCAACAGTAGTTTGCAGCATATTCAAATACAGTTTCCCTGTTAAATTTTGATCAATAAATAGAGGTCCTCAGATATGGTCTCCCAATATTCCTGCCCAAACGTTAATTTTTTCTGTATATTGGGTATGTGTTTCCCGTAAAACGTGAGGGTTGATGTCACTCCAATAACGGCAATTTTGTCTGTGAACATTGCCGTTTGAAAAAAATGTACATTCGTCTCTAAACCAAACATGCCTTGCAATGGTTTCACAGAATTCTGTTCTTCGATCAGGGTCATCTTCAGTTAATTGGTGTACAATTTTAATTTTGTATGGATGATACCTATTACTCTAAAAGGAGGGGACATTAAACAAAGCCACTGTATAGTCTGTCTTGGGAATTGCTACTGAGTCGCCATCTTGAAAGTTTCATTTGTCAATTTCACTTCAAAATAAACTATTCATGCATTAATTCCATTTCCCCTTTCAATTTTTGGAGTTGACACGTTCAAAAATAAAAGGGAAAGGGGATTCATTGAAGAAAGACACTGTATAGCCTGTCTTGGAAAATGTTACTGAGTTCTATCGAGAACTTGGGTCTCGGCCCCGGACAACAATTTCTACTGTGTTCAGAGAGCCGTAGTTCCAATATTCCAATGTAGACTAATCCACACCCCCAATAAATCGAGAAGACTACCAGTGTTGTTTAAGGTTCTCTGGGGTTCTAAGCAGGCCTTAGATTTCCTGATGGTTTTCGTTAGCATGTTTATATATTTCATTTTGTGTTTCTTCAGAGGTCTCCCGATGAAAAATCCGGTAAATTCATTAGTCATTGGGGATATTGGCTCTCTTCTAATATCATTATGTATTTGGAAAATTATTTAATTATTCAGATTGATTACCATCATTCAATCACTCATAAAACACATTCTACTTCGGTAAAAATTAAAAATTATCACTGATAAACTTACTTACTTCCGTTTAAAACCTCGTCACTTGTTCCTGCCCTCGAAACTAGTCTTTGAAATAACCTGCTACTCTGTGTATACACAGAGTAGCAGACTTCTTTCATACTGTGGATACACTCTATGTATTCCCAGTACGAAAGAAGAAAATTTCATCGCTGTCTCATGCAATCCTTTATACTGATCGCTTACGCGACAATGTGATGTCACAACACCTTATCTAATGGCTGCGACTAGTTAATTATGCAACAGTTAGCAGTTTTGGTTAATTTGATTGCTTGAATCTGATGGAGCCATCTGGGAGGATCATTACCTCTGTGGCAAGCAATAGACCAAGTCATTTCCTCTATAACTTGCAACGATTTCGTTGGTACAACGATGGTGTTGGTACAACCACATATCATTCTCTCATTTGAACTCTGTGTTTTCACTTGATTGCATAGTCACAAGCCTATCTGGTCACTTATAATCTATTGGTGTTCAATCATGACCTGATTTCATGATATTCTTGACAAATTTCTTTTTTGGCACATAAAGGCTGCATTGTTTACACCTCTCTTTCACATCACGGCAATAGATGACTCATACCATGCTGGGGTCTTATTTGAGTTAAAGTTTCCTTCCGCTCTATTTCCAAGAAATGATAAAGTATTTCTTTGACTAGTGTCCTCAATACGACCAGCTGTAGCTGGAGATTAGTTCCTTACTATGCCCATCGAAGAGGCATAGGTTATCTTACTGGACCCAATATCCCTTGAAAACCGCATCGTATCCGGAGGTGAAAGTCCGCTCTTGTGTCAACGACCCATCGCCTTTCTTCCAGCTTTTTCTCAATTAATTCTTGGCCCGTAGCACCAATTTATAAGAATCTTATAGTTGTGGCACGTATCGGTGGGTGAATACTTCTTTCACAAAAGAAGCTTGCTCTGAAATCATATTCAATCTCATCAAGTGCAAGTGACATCATTTTCCATACTGATATCAAGTTTTTTCATGAAGGTTTCCCTTCTGCACAATGACCCGTACTATATGTAGACGGTTTGTATAAGTTTGTTGAGTTTTTCCTTCAACGTGGCTTTCTTGGATGAGTTTTCCTTCCCTTTTGTATTTCAATTCTTCCAGCAGTCTTTATAGCGTGGACTAGAATGGTATCAACAGTAGCATGTAACAGCAGGTGATCTGCCTTTCCTTAGCATTTGCTACATGTAGGTTTCTTTCAACATGCTGATGAGGTTATATGCCCAATTTGCTCTACAATTTTTTTGGGTTTGGGAATAGTTTGAATTGATAGATCTTTCTTTTTACTTTGCCAAGATCTCTTGCGAATATTGCTTTAAATAATATTGTCCAAGTCATCATCATATTCAGAGCTTCCCCAATCCTTTGATTAGCGTTCGTGTTGCTTCCCGGAATGTTATGGTGTATTTCCAATGCATAACCCCGCGTTGGCTACTGCTTTGAACTGTCGATGGTAAAAATATCACGATGATCAACAGTTTAACGATGGGGGTTTCACTGTTTAACCGTTTAATTGTCTTGCTGCTACCGGTAGGATTGTTCTTATTTAAATAGAAATACTCTATCCATGCGAAATGGGTTGACTGGCCATGTGGGAGGTAGAGCGAGTCTTTCAATTTGTTCACCTGTTTATTCAATTTCTTTTCCAATTCTTTCATGATCCACTTGTTGATTTTTTCAAAACAGTCTTCTTATTCGGCTGCTGACTGCTTCAATGTTATACTAGATTTCGTCGTCTCCTTTTCTAAATCTGTATTTGTATCTTGTATTTGTATTTGTATAGGTTGATTCTCTTTAAAGACGATTGTGGATGCTAACAATCGAAATGTCTTGAATTAACTTAATTTGAAATCATTTTATTATTTTTATTTTTTGTGGATTTTTGTCATCATTTATCTTGTTTATTCAGTTTTGTTTTCTATTCCACTTTTATTGTTTCTACGTGATTGACATTTCTATTTATTCAACTAAGTTATTAATTTTTAAAGGTAACACCTTTTTAAATAATGATAATCCGAACATTCACCAAAAAAAATTGTCAACAACTTTTGAATAAATGATTTCGGTCAGTTACAGGACTAACTATTTCTCTAGACGTTATTGGGTTTCTTATAGGTAGGTACTATTTTTGGACCCATTTGGTTATGCTATGGTCAATAACTCGTATGGTCTCACGATAAAATCAAACTGCAAATAAATTCGTTTTGTAGAGGATACACTGTAAATATATAAGTACTTTTTGATCATTCCCATATTGATTTCAATTTCAAATTTCTGATACCGCAGTTGTCGGTTGATTGGTCAAACCACCAACACTGACATAAAAACTTGGCAAGTTGACTTGGGTGTCACACCAATAGGTGGTTCCACTTATGTTTCGCTTGCGTTTACGCAGCTATTTTTATCAAGTACTTTCTTGGTTTTTTC
>NW_019289663.1:439604-462877 GCF_000500325.1 Leptinotarsa decemlineata
GTATATGAATTTGTTGACAAAGTGATAATGAATCATAATATGATATTATATACGGGGTGTTCCATTTGAAAAATCAAAGAAACCGCTACTTTATAGTAGAAGCGACAACGCCGCTTCGTCTAAAAAATTTTAGGCGTGTAGGTTATATTGACTTATGCATACTGTGGAATTTTCAGGTTGATCCGTTGAATGGTTTGCCAGAAACGGCTAATTAACGCTCATCACGAGAAGCCCTGTATAACATATCACATGATTTATAAGAATATGTGTTTCTGCTGATGATTTAAAAACGTTACGACAAAATGGATGTTTTTTGTATATTGATGAAAATAAAAAATTGTGTTATTTTCAGTCTCTTGAAAACGTCTCTGCCTGACGTTTCATATGTTACAGCGGAACACATTAACAAAGGCGATGAGGAAAACAGTTGGTGTGTTCCACACACACTACACTGCTTTATTTGAATTTGCCTCCGGTTTTATTTCATCTGTGCGGTGGAGGGAGAGGGTTCGTTTCTATTGGTGGGACTATAAGACCTTATTTGTGTGCAATCAAGGACAGGTAGCCAGATTTAATTTATGTTGATTTCTTCTTCTTTTCAGTTGAAATTTTCACTATGCTTATAAGTTTCTATCGCCTTCCTATATACTTTTCTATCGCCTTCCTATATATTTTTGATAGTAATAGAGCACAGAGAAAATTCCAATGAGGAGAAAGAGGTGATTCACATGAATGAAATGAAACTACCTTTTGTTGACTGTTCTTTCATGCTTGAAATAACTTGAAAGAGAGAAAGAATTGGAATTACTGCCGTAAATGAATCTACTGATGACATTCCGCGTCCTTTGACACTAGTATCGCTACTGGTTTGTCCAATACATAAAGCTCAAGATCGAAATGAAATCAATAATTATAGACCTATTTCAATCCCAAACAACTTTGGCAAGCTTCTAGAAGCAATTCTGTATAGTCGTATCTATCAACCCTCTCGACATATAATATCTGTTCACCAACATGGTTTTGTGAACTCTAGATCCACCATCAGTATTTTAGTTGATTTTGATCAATATTTATGTGAATCGTTAGACTTTAGAGGGCAAGTAGATGTGGTGTACACGGACTTCTTTAAAGCATTCGATAGGGTCAGCCATAAGTTACTAATTTGTAAACTTTCTTGCATGGGTTTCAATGAAATTGATTGTCAACTTTTGGAATCATATCTTAGCGGACGTAATCAATACGTATATTATCGCAGCTTTTCTTCAAATGTGAATTTAGCAACCAGCGGAGTCCCGCAAGGATCCAATATTGGTCCAGATGAAATTGATATCGAAATTTATTAAAGTATAAGAACTTTTGGCAAATTAACCCCATGTTTTCACGTTTCCAAGATTTTCACGTGGTCAATCTTCCACTGATGGTATAAGGTGAAAACTTATTTTCTATAGGGTCTTTAACTAAACACTTCCTTTTTTGAATTCGAATAAAACAAATTATGTGTGAGATATCATCGAAATTTTAGATTCGTGGAAGACCTATTGATGCCTATATGTATGGAATATATCATCGTTCAAATGCCCGTCACGGCCTTTCAGGGTGAAGCGCATCCGAAACGTCCAATTTTCCGTGACTTTGGCGCATGATGATGAAAATTGTTGTGATTTGTGCCTAGTTAGCATACACCTGCGACTCAACGAAACCCCACAAGAAAAATACTAACGGTGTCAAATCGTACGATCACGGTGGCTAGTTCACATCATTTTCACGTGAGATGACGGACCATACCCTCGAATCGCTAGTGTAGAATATCCAATGTGGCATGAGCTGTATGACACATAGCTCCGTCCTGTTGAAACCATATGTCGTTGGTGTCCTGATCATGCAATTCAGGCCATAAAAAGTTGGTAAACATCGACCTATAGTATATTACTGGAGTTTTTTCCCAACACTAAACTGTTATTTTAACACCTCGATACGTCTTTCGATCACCAAGTGATTTTCCTCCTGAAGATGATCACCTGTTAATCGAAACACGTGTCAATGTGTTAAAATAATGGTTTGGTATTGGGAACAACTCCAGTAATATTCATTACTACACCAAACAGTGCATCACAAATCGACCTATAGTGTCAGTGATGGCTTGGCCAACGTCGTTCTTGAAGAAATGTGGGTAGATGGCGGCGTCAGCCCAAAATCTACACTTTTTCGGGATGCATTGAATTCTCTTGGACCTCATGTGGATTGGTATCGTCCCAAATTTGACAATTTTGTTTCTTTACGTACCTATTCATCCTGAAATGTGCCTCATCACTGAAGATGATTTTTCGATGAAAATCAGCGAACACACGTCGTTATCTATGGTTGTTTACCTTCAGTTCCTGGATCAGGAAATTGACTGCCTCGGATTCTCCTGCACACTCTCACAAACAGAGGCGATGTTTTGGGCAGATCTTGCATTTTGTCACCATGGTGATTTGGCAAAACATTTGGCAAATATGATCTTGTTTTGCCAAATCACCATGGTGATTTGAATAAATGAATATTACTTTAGTAATATTCATTACTACACCAAAGATTCCAAACAGTGCATCACAAGACTGAATAAATAACTAGTAATTTGACAGATTTATCCGTTCTCAGTTGTCAAAGTTTGGAAGTCCCTGTTGGAAGATCCTATGTTTCAACACTATAAAAATCATAGATCTTGAGAGGTATCATATAACCCTTTCAAAAATTCAGTACCTATGGGTTTGCGGTCTAGATATCGTGTACATAAATTTTAGCAATGCTTTATATAAGACGAGTCACAATATCTTCATTATTAAGCTGGCTCAAATTGAAGTGCATGAGAATTGGTAAAGCTATGTAATACAACATCAGTCACTGTTTAGATCATTGCAAATTCTTGTTGTATGCTGACGACTTGAAGTTATTCAAGTCAACCGATGATAATTATGGTTATGATAATTCATATACTTCCGTAGGGAGTGATGTTGTAGACTCTTCTTTTGTATCTATTGAGAATACTTTTCCCGCACCAGAACAGAAATACTGTCCCTCAACGCGCACTTAGTATCATCAGCAGATGACATTTTTAGTAATTTCCTGTCTTTGAATAGTTATAATTGATATCTACCAGACATTTTGAATCAACGAACTTTTCAAATGTGTTATTCTATCAGTAAACAGCTTATTTGATTTGTAAAAAGGGGGTCGAAAAATATAAACTCGTACCTGATGAAACGTCTGGAATAAATCAGAAACTCCAAAATCCTCAAGGAAAGTTTATAATGTCCATTTCAAATTACTGTTTATTCTCAGTATATTTTTCTCCGTTGATTATATCTACATAACGATTTAAAAATATCTTTATTACGGTACCGCGTTTATATGAATAGATGAAAAAATAAACAGTGGCTGGTCATGAGAACAAACTTTACATTAAATTTACATTTTGAATGTGTTGATTTCTGTTTATCTGACAAGTTGAAGCACCAATTTGAGAAGGTGTGAATTAATTACTTGATAATATTTGAATTGATTTTCCTGAAATGTTCAGTGGTACTTTCTTCTGGTAAATAATGAATATTTATATTGTCGTTAAATTGTTCATTGAATATAAATGATGAATGAAGAAAAAAACGAGCATGATTCTTCAAATATATTTACGAGAATGTAATATTTCTCAATGTTTCAATATGTCTGTCAACAGGCTATTTATATAATGTATTATTCATTAATAACTGTTTGCCGACATATAAATTCAATAATTAATTACTGAAAAGATGTGCAGAATATGGATCAACTCAAATCAAATGAGTCTGATAAAAAGATTTCGAATGAAAATTCGAAATATTCCCCTTTCCCAACATTTCTATATAGTAGAACCAGTCAGAACTATTTTTCTTTTCAATACCAAGACAAACATTGAACATTACCTGAAACATACATATAGTTTTTTGCAAATTTTTCAATTGTGGGCTCAGTTTATTTTCCGTGAAAGTTACACGACAAGCACTATTTATATATAGGATCATATCAATTGTCTCCTTTAAAGTTGGTTCTTGGGAAGAATTACTCCCCTCAAATGCATTTTCATATTCCTTTGAAATTAGTTTTCGCGATCCTGAATACTAGCATAGCTATTTGATCAGTCTTCATGCAGTGAGTTATCGACTTAACCTCAAAATTTGCTGGCTAGGCCAGCAGATTCATTGGTGCATGAGTTGGATCTGTTTTGAGTATCATTTGATTATCATTAATCGTATCGGGAGTTTTTGGGAAGTTTTAATTCGAACCAGCCGTTGGTGGTGGTTGTTACTGAGTTGTCGATAGAATGTTGCACATGATGGCTGCCTATCGGATGCCAGAATTTTCAAAGTTTTGCCTTGTGATGGTGTTGTCACTACTGGTAGGACTATCCTCGTTAAAGCACGGGTCCTCTGTTCTGGATAGGCATCCATTTTTTTACTGTGCGTCTGATGTTTCTTCTGTGACTTATTTCTTCAATTTTATCGATCTTATCTTTGACTTGTTTATTGATCTTGCTCAGTTCATTTTCGATTCACCTGATACGACTGCTACTGCATGTAGTTCATTCCTGACTTTGGTGACTCCATTTGAAACTTTAAATTTTATCTTGTTTCATTTCGAAATTCTTTTGGCTTCTCAAAAATTGTTGGCCTTCGCTAATTTATCCGGAATGTACAAGTTGTTACTTCCTAATTGCATAGAACTGGCCGATACTTCATGAAATCCATACTAAAAAACTAATCAATACAGTTTATTGTATGACTTTGACCATAAAAGGGTTTTACAAAAACCGTGACACATGTTTCACTATACAATAGCTTCCTCAAGCATAAACTTGCTTGTGAAAATTATACAATAAACTGTATTGATTAGGTTTTTTTGTTGCTTTCTTCTGGTAAAGTATCCTAATTCATGATATTACCTGTTCTTCTTTTTCATTCCGTTCAATTCTAAACGTTTTGTTCAGCTTTTCTTTTGATTTCTTCATGACTAATGGAGTGTGTTACCATTATTGATGTATTTATTAACTCAAAATCAGATTGAAATCGAGATAATAATTATTACACATCCTAAAAATGAAAAACTAATGTTTTTACTGTTACACATGTTTAACAGAAACTGGAAAACGTTTTGATGTCTTTGTAAGAGATTATAATCTGTGGAATTGTTGATGGTGCAAAATATTTTCACATTATTTTTTATTTATATATTTTTATTCAGTTTTATAGAAATACAACGGGACGAACAGAAAGACAGTATTCACATATAACTTATAAATGCTACTCTAACAAAAAAAAAATAGATATTAGGAACAGTGGTGAAAATACGACACAAATATCAATAAATGAATTACAGTTCACATCTATATAATTACTGGGCATACAAGAGTTGTTAACACTAACCAAGATCCATCGAATAGAGGGGATATTGAAATCACCACAAATCACGACTTTATTATCCGGATGGGTGGTTAGGGTTGGGTTAGGTCCAAAGTGAGTGGATCTATTCGATCCTCCACCGCAGTCCGCAAGGGTTCATTGTGGCTTTCAACTATTTACACTCGACCAAATAAAACCAGCTTATTAACGAAGCCGATTAGTTTGTATGGTTAGTGGTCTTTCAGGTCAGATGGTAAGAGTATGGCTTTGCCGAACTCTAAAAACCTGATTCGGTCCCCAGCGGGGCTGGCACAAAGTATGTGTTCTGCTGTATCATCATTTTTCCAAACACTGTCTTCCGACAGTCCGAGTCTCTGAATATAATGATTCAAATGACAGTGACCTGTAAAAAGGCCTGTTAGACATCGTAGTTTATCCCTACTGTAGCCCAACAACAGTTTGGTATCAAACTACGAAGGGTGAATAAACACCTTGGCGTGAGCCAATCCTGGAAGATCCTGCTAGAAGTCAATAAATCTTCTTGCCATCCAGGTGTTCAATCTTTGTTTGGCAAAGCCTAAAGTCTGTTATTGTAATAAAATATTTAAAAACTTCTCAGGAATATTATAGGTCTTTCAAACTTTGACTTGTTAAAGCTACATCTGTCAAATTAGTTTTCATTTATTCAGTCTGTTTTGCCAAATCACCATTAACGGATATAGCATTCAACAACATGTGCAAATAATAAATTGTTTTGTATTAAAATGGGTGTTCTATTAAGGCAACGTACCGTGCGTTTCGTCCATTTCACGGTCGCCATAATAGTCCAATAGAGAGGACTTGCAATGTGATGAATAAATTCGAGTCCACTAGTTCACTAAACGACCGATTGAAACCTGTACTTCGATAAAACGTAAGATCTGCCAAAAACATCAGTCCATCACTGTCAACGGCGAGCACTATTGGTCGATTATTACCAACTTCTTTTGGCCTGAAATGGATGATCTGGACACATGCTTCCAACAGGACGGGGCCACGTATATTTCGATCCGTTCGAAACAACATTACATTGTTTACGTTTCGTCTGAGACTCTTCTATTCGGAATATTGAATAACGTGGCCAACCAAAATGTTTTCATCTGTGTGATGCTAACATGACTGGGAGCAAGCAGGAATCATATTGGTTACTAATGAAAGTATCCTAAAGATTATGGAACAAAGATCCGCTCATCTTGATCAAATCTTGTGTAGTTCATCGTAACTGAAAAACAGAGTTATCTCTTCAGTTAGAGATCGAAACACTTTTTCGTATGCCTGCTGAAAAAATGTGGTGATATCGATACAACATCATACTGCTAATCACAATATTCTTGAAAAGGATAACCGTCAAATTATTTCTAGAAATTTATTTTGAAATTCTGTACTCGTTCTTACAGATTCTTTCAAGTTCCTGAAGATGGGGGACGCCTTTGGTCTCATGTTCTCTATCTGAAGTATTTTCAATCCAAAAATTTACATATTATTATCATACACGAGCGGGAGTTATTTTATGAATTCGTGTCTGGATTCTTACTATAATCTGAAATGGCACATTTCTGTTGAGGAAACACGTTGGAAGGCCAACACTAACAACTTGACGTTATTCAAATACTTTTTCAGATATTACGAAAGATATTGCATGAGCGCAGTTTACTGAATTTAATAAGATACAGAGAGTAGAATGCTGAATACTTTTAATGAACACAGCCATTTGCTGGCGATTGTTATGATAAATAGCTAGTTCGTTAATTTGATAATATACAAGCTAGGAATTGAAAGTTTCCCATTACTACCATTCACCAATATCCAATATCATCACCAAATTATTCAGTAATACAACTTCATAAATCACGTTAACACAATGAAACGTAATTTATCATATGGTGACGTCATCAAACTCAAAGTATAAGCGACTTCTTTACCTCTAGTAGGAGAAAGTTATGCCTGAAATGAATAAACATGGTTGGTTGATGTGGTTTTCATTTTGTCACAAATACTGCTACCTATTACTGAATTGTAGAAGCTGAGATGAGATGTTCTTTCTCTACTATCTATTATAGATACAAGGAACAAAAAACATATTTTGAATGCACCTTGCTACGAAACACCGATTGGACAAAGGAATGTGACTTATCTGGAACAATGATTTGCTTCAGATGATACCCAATTCAATAAAAACATGAACAGCGACAAATTATTCGATAAAAAGATAGAACTTGGATTTTGGAAACGGAGAGATCAATTTTACACAAAGTATTCTACGCTGAAATTCCATTTGATCATCTCTTGTTCTCTGTGGAATTGAATTTCTAATGATTTCGTCGCATATTATTTCATATTTTTCGATATTGTGTTATTTCCTCATTTTTCTACAAGTTCTTGTGATACACTGTTTGGAACCTTTGGTGTACTAGTGAATATTACTGGAGTTTTATCCCAACACCAAACCGTTATTTTTAACACCTCGACACGTGTTTCAGTCAGCAAGTGATCATCTTCAAGAGGAAGATTAAACAAGGTGAACCATTCAGAATAACTGAGTGACAGTGCAGACCAATCAGGAGTGAACATTCGCATGTCCATAACTTTCATCATCATCCATCCCATCATCGCTATCACCATCCCCACCATCCTACCACCCTCGAAATTATAAATACGAGTGATTACTTCGCTTGTTAGTCAGTCGTCGCTGAGACATGGAGGCATAAACTTCATCCTTTATGGGTACATGTTAATGTCGAGCAGTCTTCAAACAAAAAAGACAATCGTCTTTTCGTAGGACATCTTGAGAAGCCTACAAACCACCGGGTGCAAGTTCGTTACCATGTTTTTGAAAGTACGATAACAGTACTCTATCAGTACCATAAACTTTGTTGATATTGAACGAAAAATTAACAGTGGAGAGGGTTGCAAATATTTAAGCAAGTGAATTTTATATTTCTGTGCTGTCATTTCTGTTGTACCGTCCGCTTGTCTGAGTGGCGGGATTATGGACTTGATTATCGTATTTAGCCAGTTTCGAAGGACATTCACAACTATTGGGACTCAAATGAAGCTTATTTCTAATTATGTAGTTGTACAGTACTTTTTCATCTATCATTTGGTTGATTTGGTCAATAGACTTTCGCAATGCGGATTCCATATAGTGTTTATTCATTCAAAATTACTCTTAATGAACACAATTAAATTGTTCTCTCAACACCTTATTACCTCAAAATAATAGCTGGTGTACCTACGCGTGTTGTTTGTGATATAGTTGAAGTTATCGCGACTTTCGATCTATTTCTGAGAAAGGTGGATAGCGTCGAGTAGCTTTTGAATCATTGATGTGCATGCAGAAAATTATGCTGTAACATTCATACGCTCCGCCCCTTTAAAACGCGTGAGTTGATAATACATGTTTTATAGCTCGAAGCGTAGGCGCTACTTCACAACTATTCATAAATTAGATATTTTCACGAAGGTTACCGAACATCGAATACATTAACCACGCGACAATAACAAAAGCAACAAAGTGACAACACCATATATATAAAATAGTCCGGTCAAATTAGACTAAAAACTAAGAGTGAAGGTACATAAATTTACAACAATCTGCAAATGCGTGTAATTGTGCAAAACATAGTTGAAAATAAGATTTTAAAATTCCGAATGATTGCAATGCCTGGAAAAAAAATTATTCGAGGTCAAAGGTCAAAAATCTCGAAAAAAATTGGTTTTTCACGATTTTCAGGAAAACGGTAAGTTTCATCATAAAATAACTTTAGATAAAAATTGTAGACCATAAAATTCTCTACAAAAAATGTATCAATACTTTTTTTTCTTGGAGCCACCGTTTCTGAGATACGACGAGTCATAAAGTTGTAAGAGTTGTAATCGTCATTATATGCACACGTTTCCACGCCACCTATGAGGTAGTGTACTTAGCTCGTTTTTTTTAACGTGGTTCCCCAGTAGGCCTATTCCATATGTCTGTTGTGATTCTGTCAAATTGAAAACTTGCATAATAAAATATATTAGGAAGGGTTGGAAATTATAAAAGCGATTGAAATTAAAAAAATGTAAAAATTAATTCATCTGAGTCATAACCTTCAAATACTTCTTCTTGTCGTTCTTCTTCTTTATCTTCTTCTTCCTGATGTTCATCCTGGGTGTAAGTAAAC
This sequence comes from Leptinotarsa decemlineata, assembly GCF_000500325.1. NCBI lineage: Eukaryota > Metazoa > Arthropoda > Insecta > Coleoptera > Chrysomelidae > Leptinotarsa > Leptinotarsa decemlineata. The sequence goes on from NW_019289663.1 coordinate 449,218, forward strand.
TGCGTCAAGAGTAATGTATCGCATGTTTCCTCGTTGGTATCAAATGAATTCTCCACTATTGGTGATTCAGCATTAGAACATGACTGGCCTTGACAATGTGTACATGCCAGAGAGCACAACAGTCCAACCTTTTTACAACCACATACAGCTCTGCATCCCTTTTTACAGTTGCAAAAATTGTGTTCAGCAGTTTTTCCGACGCAGGGGAGTAAAGTCTGAATAGGCTCTAATGCATTGTCGACCAACTTCCAACCCCAATCTTTTGGGTCTAGCTGATAACCAAGCCACACTTGAACCTGGTAATATACCCGGAAAAGATGTTGATGAGCAGCAACTGAGGTTGGAGGAAGACAAGCTAATTGCACCTGTTTCTTATTTTTAGTGTTTTTTACGAAACATGCATATGAATTTTCTTCTCTCATTCTCTTCATTCAATCTGAGGTTATTTTATGATAAAACTTACCGTTTTCCTGAAAATCGCGAAAAACCAATTTTTTTCGAGATTTTTGACTTTTGACCTCGAATAATTTTTTTTCCAGGCATCGCAATCATTCGGAATTTCAAAATCTTATTTTTAACTATATTTCGAACAATTACACGCGTTTGCAGCTTCTTGTGAATTTATGTACCTTCCAATGTCTAGATTGACCGAATTATAAATAGTCATTGATTGGTGAAGACAACAATAAACGATATGATGAATCTGAAGAAAGGTTAGTTGGGTAACAGGATCAATTTTTCCTTAGTAAAACAATTGTTTACTTACCGACATTTCGACATTTCATTTCATTTCATTTCATTTCATTTCATTTCATTTCATTTCATTTCATTTCATTTCATTTCATTTCATTTCATTTCATTTCATTTCATTTCATTTCATTTCATTTCATTTCATTTTAACTATTTAATTTTATTTTCCATACAGACTTAACAGCCTAATTACATGGAAATTCTTATTACAACTTAATTGTGTGAGCTTACTTCTATACATATACACTGAAATATTCATTTTCAAAATTATTCTCTACTAATTTCATTCGCTTTACGAAGCATGGTCGAGAGAGGACTCGGAGCAGTTGTTTTTTTACTTCCCTTGGGTAGTTTAAAAAGGATTGGACTTCTTGTAGGATACTGAGGAACATTAAAATCTATGATTTCGAGTATATTTATATCTAATCAATACAGTTTATCATATGGTTTTCACTATAAACGGGTTTTACAAAAACCGCGATACGTGTTTCGCTATACAATTGCTTCCTCAAATATGAACATAAACAGTATTGATTAGTTTTTTAATATGGCTTTTCATCAAGTATCGGCTAGTTCTACTCAAGTATGTTCATATCTGTAATTTTGTTGTTTATCACCTTGTATAACAACATTATTTGTGTTACATCCCGTTTAATATAATTCAAATCCATTGATCTGGCTTTTGTGTAATCCGGCCAACATTGTTTTTCTTTATACCTAGTGTAGATATATCAGTAATCTAGTTTGTATTTTTTCAATTCTGTTTAAATGCAATCTGTGGTTGGGATTTGCAAATGAGCAAACCAAATTCTAATATTGGTCTTACAAGTGTGATATAAAGATGTTTTATCGTGAATACGTTCACAAACGAAAATCTAGATCTTATAATAAATCCCAACATTTTGTTAGCCCTTTTACAAATTTCATCAAAATGTTTCGAGAATAATAAAGTATGATCATAAATAATGCCAAGATCTTTCTCTTCATTTTTTCTCTCAAGGAAAGTATCTCCAATTTTGTAACTAAATTCAATGGGGTTTTTTCTCAAACAAAAGGTAACGATATTACATTTATCAATATTGCAGTATAATTCATTTCCTATGGTCCAATTATATATTCTATCAATGTCTTTTTGTAGTACAACACAATCTCTGACGGTTTGAATTTCTTTAAAGCATTTGAAATCATCTGCAATAAGGAGCCCTTCAGAAAAATGTAAACGTGATGTTAGATCATCGATAAATAAAACAAACAGCAACAGCCCTAAGTTTGATCCCTGTGGGACACCCGAGTTGACTTCATAGGGATTAGAGTAAATACCATTATATCTGACTACAAAGTTACGATTCAGGAGATAATTATTGATTAAACCATGGTTGATACCAAATTTGTTGAGTTTTGAAAGCAATATGTCATGATCAACTTTATCGAAAGCTTTCGAAAAATCTGTATAAATTGTATCAATTTGCTGTTCATTCTTAAAAGTTTTATAAACATCATTGGTGAATAGGAATAAATTTGTAATTATAGATTTTTCATTAACATTATGTATATTAGATACATAATAAAAAATGAAAAACATTGCAACAACAACAACGAGACAACACAAAACGACATGAAACAAACGAATGGCTTCATCTGTTATTCTGTTAAGGTAGTGTCTGTTTTTCAATCAATGTCAGGAAGAAAAAGAATAAAAAAGGGTAGATTATTCAAGAATTTCACTTATCAAATTGAAATATGCTGTATTGAGGCCATCGACATCTCTTCTAGTGTTAACACTGTCGCATTTGAGGATATATATCATTTCGCTCAAGAGTATTTTGGATAAGAATGGTTGAACATCTAGAATAGTTAGATGATCAAAATCATATTGTTTGTCATGTTCAATGAGGGCTTTGGGTTTTTTTTATATTTAGTTTCTTTATGTGTTCTGAAACTAATGTTTCAAGATACCGACCGGTTTGACCAACATAGCTTTTGTGACCAGCATCAATAGTACAATTTGTACACTATTTCGAGCCTTATTAGGAAACAATTGTTTTATTAGGAAAAATTGATCCTATTACCCAACCAACTTTTCTTCAGAAAAATTATTGGATCACTAAAATAGTTAACTGAGTTTGATAGATAGTTGCCTTTTATATTTCGGGATTAGAGAACAGAAACAAATATTATTAATCGAAAATCACTCTATTGTTTTTCAAAATATTCCCCATGAATACACTTTTGCATGCGTTTGAACCAATTGTCGAAGCACTTTTGCCAGTCTGATTGAAGTATCTCCAAAACATGCATTCTGAATGCAGCAACCGCTTCTTTAGGTGTCGAAAAACGTTGATCTCTCAGTTTTTTTTACATACAGGAATAAAAAGAAGTCATTCGGTGCCAAGTCAGGACTATACGGCGGATGGCTCATCAAATCGATGTTTTGGGTGCTCAAAATGCAGTTGTTTCAGCCGATGTGGAGAGCTTGCATTGTCGTGGTGAAGAGTGATCCGTCTTCGGCGGTTGGTTTTCCTGATTGAGATGAGACAACTGGCAAACAAAAGGTTGTGTACCACTCAGAATTGACTGTTCTGCGTTGTTCTAGTGGTACGGTTGCAACATGTCCAGTTTTTCCTAAAAAACAAGTGACTATTTGCTTGGAAGTGCTTCGTGCGCGAACAACTTTTGTTGGATTTGACTCGTCTTGAAACACCCATACAGTCGACTGCTGTTTACTTTAGGGCTCATATGCGTAAATCCACGATTCATCACCTGTCACGATGTCATAGACGTGTTTCGAAGCACCGCGATCGTATTTTTCGAGCATTTCCTTCCACCAACCGACACGAGCCTTTTTTTGAGCGATTGACAAATTGTGTGGGATCCATTTGACAGTCAAATGTTCATGCAAAATTGAATGTATGCTGGTCCCACTAATGCCCAAGGTTGTCTCAATCTCACGATAGGTCACGAGCTTACAATATCACTTCGCACACAGCATCAATGGTTTTCGGAACAACTGATTTTGGACGACCTTCACGAAATTCGTCTTGGAGTGAACTATGGCTACGATTGAATTCACCATACCATCGATAAACACTGGTCCTTGATGGAGCTTCATTGCCAAAAATTGAATTTAGTTCATCCATGCACTGTTAATGAGTTAATCCACGTCAAAAGTTGTGAAAAATAATCTCACGAAAATGTTCACGATTTAATTCCATTTTTGGGCCGAGATGAATCTTTCAAGCTACTGTAAACAACACAAAGAGCACGCGTATGTCAAAATGTTCTGAGTACGTACGAGTTCAAAAATGTCCAACTTTACGATAGAGCTGCCAGTTGCCATATTGCAACACTAGTGTTGCCAAATCCCGAAACATAAAAGGCAACTTATCGTAAATACCTTTTCTTCAGAGTATCGTGTTTAGGTTTAGGTTACTGAAATATGAAAAAAATTTATTATGAGTTAACCAATATTACCATGTATTACCATGTTGTTCGAATCACCGATGAGAACATGGATTGACCATGTAAGGTAAAAGTGGATATACTGCAGAGAAAAATTTATATACAGGATCATCGTGGGGGAATTTGTAGTGACACGAACAGCAGTCTTCGGTAGGAAATTCTATACCCAATGTTGTGAAACTTTTTAATAGCGAGTTTCTGAGTTTCCAACCGAAATAGCTGACCTTAGCATTCTACTTTGGATCATTACAATAATATTGTAGTACAATAGGTGTCATTGACATATTTCAGGTTGAATCACTACTGTCCTGTGTTGAATCACAAACGGCCATATTCGAGAAACGCTTTGAGGAAATGAAGGTTCTCTAGAAAGCAATTCTCAGTATCGATAATTCATTGAACAAACCCCACTTACAGCTACCAGTAAAGGAACTGTGAATGAATTATGGAATCCTCTACCAGTAGAATGAAACTCAATATCTTTAAAATTATTCTTGACAGAATTAGTTCAGATCAAAATTGAAGCATGTCCATGATTATAATAAAAATCTCTTGCTTTTTTTGTTTCAAGTACAAAAACTGTCAATTGTTTCGAAATCATCAAACGCATAATGCTCAAATGATACTCAGAATTTTTTTGAAACTTGTCGAACTGAATCTTTTTCATGAAGTGTTTTCATGAATCTTAAAAGGATAATTACCTCCCAGTATCATTCCGGAAGTGATAAATATATATGAAAAAAATGAACACTTCTTTTGATGGAGCCTCTGAGGAAATTTCAAACAAAAAACAGACACCATTTTCTTGCAATTTGTTGAACTGAATTCTTTGGAAGTTATTTTCGTGAATTTATTCAAATAATTACCATCCAGTATGAATTTCACTAGCTCGGACTTCCATTGTCTACTATATGAAATGATTTGAAATCCCTGAAACAAGTAAAAAAGAATAATTAAAAAAGAATTTTCATGAATCTTAAAAGGATAATTACCTCCCAGTATCATTCCGGAAGTGATAAATATATATGAAAAAAATGAACACTTCTTTTCTTGCAATTTGTTGAACTGAATTCTTTGGAAGTTATTTTCGTGAATCTATTCAAATAATTACCATCCAGTATCATTTCGAAAGTAATAAATATATATGGGAATAAATAAAATATTTCTTTTGAAGGAACTGCTCATGGAATTTCAAACAAAAAACAAACACACATCAAAGTTCGAAAAATGTTTGGTAAAGGAGAGAGATGAATAAAAGATAGTTCAGTGATTGATATACTGACCATTTTATTGTCATTTGTTTTTGTAGCTCCATATCTCAATAAATATCAATTCTTTTCAAAAACTACACCTCACGATTTGATCTCCCCAAACTTTATTTCAAAAAATATAATCACACCATGTTTCGCTAGCACAGTAGGTTTCTCAAGTATATGAATGCTAGCAAAACATGTTGTGATTATATTTTTTCAAATAAAATTTGTGGAGATGAAATCGTGAGGTGTAGTTTTTGAAATAACTATGGATTTTCATCAAGTAACGGTTGAATCAATCAGAAAAAAAAATCAATTAATTCTACTGTATCGTGGTGTGTACTGATCGATATAGAATTTCACACCCTGTACATTGAGGCTGTTCATTTTTTTCAAATTTTGATATTTTGCGTCTTTTCATCTCATTATTATGTTGTTAGGCGATTTTTGGCCAATTTTCCTCTACGAATTCAAATTGAACCAAAGCGCTCCCGAAATAGGTCGAAAAATCAACCAGCCGTTCGACAACGATAGCGTTAATGAACGCACTGTTCGACGTTGGTTTGCGAAATTTCGTTTCATAGATTTTAGCCTCGAAGAGGAGTCCCAAAGTGGTCAATCTACAGTAATACAGGACGAAGATTTGAGGACCCTTATGAAGACTGACCCATCACAAACGGTGCATGGGATGGCAAAATAACTAGGCGTCAGCTTCCATGCGATTTTTGATGGTTTAAAACGTATCGAGAAGGTCAATAAGCTCGAAAAGTGGGTGCTCCATGGTTTCAATGATAGGCAGAAATCGACTGAAATTGAAGTGGACCCTCTACGACAGCCATAGTCAACTTTTTTTTAATGGGGCCACAAACACGTTACGGTCTTGATGCGCGAGCCGCAAAAATATTTGCTTCAATATAATTGATGATATTGATAACAGTCTTCATCACTTCTTTTATTTCTGGATTTAAAGCACGCGCCGCCAAGTTTTTTTGGTGGATAATGCTATACCTCTTATTTTTTGGGTATTCTCTGTGCCTATCCCCTCGTTCACAGACAGATGGGGCGACGACAAACCTGTTGCTTGTTGTATGCTTCAGCTTGGTTCGAGGAATGATACTCTGACGGAATTCGATTTTCAATTATCAGAAATCATCGACTTCATGTTGATGATATAAACTAGCTTGCACTGACGAGTGGCCAAACAGCCCAAAACCGGTCTGCAAGTGTGTTCCAATAATTGAAAATCTATTGCGGCAGTTGTATCGCCAACAGCATATGCAGGAATAACTTCTGTGAAAAATCCTGCACTGACACCTGTCGGATATAATCCAACGCCCTTCGTGGTATTAGCCAGGGGAGTAGTTGTTTTCTGATAGGTGTCAGTCCATTAACTACTGTGTAGGGTGTTGAGACTGGCCTGAACGAAGTGTTCTTAGATAATTTGAGTATGATATATTTTTATATTTTATCCTTTTCGTGTAACTAAGATGTCCTTGAAATGTCTCTAGAATATTGCAGATCTCAACGGACGTGTTGGAATATTCCAGGGACATCCAAACGATGTGATTGTGTTGTTAAGGGAACTGCTTAGAAATCGAACATTATTTATAAGTTACAAAAGAAATGGTCGCATGATTTTGATGAGCGTACCCTGGAAAATATAACGCCGGCTGCCGCTGTCAATCGACTGTGCTTTGACCACGGTCACGCTCAACCCTACTTGTGTTTCTCGATCGTTCCAGATGTCGCGATATCGTCTACGCGATATCAATGGAAGTTTTAGGACGGCTTCCTGAAACTTCCATTGGCATATACAAACACTACCAATAGGCAGATTGAGCTAGAGTAGTTAAACGTGCGGTAAAAAGTGAGATGATAAGGCGATAGACATTTGGTGTCAGTTTGAAGTTCTGTTGAAGTTTTTGTGTTGTATTGGCGGAGTAGTAGTGAAATAAAGTTGAGTTTAACTGTACAGTGTAGTCGATTATTGTCGAACCCACGGGGAAATCGTAACAGTTAGCACACAGATGCGTGTGTTTTTCATGACAACCGATCCACACATCAAACGCAAAAACTGGCTACAGGTTATTATATTCCGCATTTCCACTGGAAGTCAATTCCGTTATTTCACTATTATTTGGAAATTTAACAGAATTCCTTCAAATTTGTTGCATTGGCTGAATGGATTACATGCTATAATTAACCGTTCTTTATTATCATCGACCATTCTTTTTCTCTAAGGGGTTATGCTGACTATCCATTCATTTCGTGTGCTTACTATTAATTATCTTGATTAGCAATTATTCGAAGACTGATAGGCATTGTAGTAACTTTTTGGCATGGAACGTGAGAGTTCAGTTAATTGACAAATACTGAAGGCCGAACCCTTTTGTTAAAGAACCGAACAAAGTTTCAAACTTGAAATGATGCGATAAATCATTCTGGTTATCATTCGCGACTCAGACTATTGGGAATTGTGAAGGCTGAAACTGGAACTAACAGGGTGAGTCAAATTTAGTGATTCACGACGTTATTAGAAAAACATGTTGAGAAAATACTCACAAATACCCTCATTTTTTTTAAGATTTTTGTCTAGTCGCCATAAATTGTGCGAGCGTGAGTGAAACTCATGTCAAATCCAACAATGAAAGCTCAACTCTCCACTTATTTGCAAATTACAGACAGTAGTGCAGAGAGTGATTTACTCTCGCAAAGCATCCATTCTTCTTTAGAGATTGGTGGGACTTCTGTTTTTTTATGGTATCGATATTTTCATGAAACAAGTTAGGTTAGGTCCAAAGTGAGTGGTTATATTCGACCCTCCACCACAACCAGCAAGGGTTTATTGTGGCTCACACCTCTGCATATGATGATTCAAATGACAGTGACCTGTAAGAATGTCTGTTAGACATCGTAGTTCATCCCTACTGTAGTTCAACAACTGTTTGGTATCAAGCTTCGAAGGGTGAATAAACGCCTTGGAGTGAGCCAATCCCGGAAGATTTGGCTAGAAGTCCATAAATCTTCTTGCCATCTAGGTGTTCAATCTTTGTTTGGCAAAGCCTAAAGCGGTGCCAATGATAGGTTCTGGTCCGATGAAACAAGTAGTATTTTTTTATTCAGGAAAATCATAAGGAAAAAAGTGTCCGGTGGGACGGTAACCGCTCGGGTTGACGAGGCTGCTTTGCACCACTCACTCAATCGACCGCTGTGTGAACCGGTAGTTCAAGCCGCGAGACCAGATGATCGATTTCCACTGCCTATCGTCCAACCCGTGCTAGGAATCTCTCGTTAAAAAATAATACTTCGTTAGTCATTAGCTCGCAGAAGTTTCGACTTTTGAGAGTTGTCATTCGTAGAGGGCCACAGCTGGTTAACGGAAAAACATATTTTGATTACAGTCATGAACAAAAAGGATACCTAATAAAGTATGGCATACCGGTAAGGCAAATGAGCTATAAAAAATATTACAAGTAGGCAAATGAGACATTTGAAAGATGATTCAAACTTTCTCAACTACACACTTTTGTTGAATTGAATTGTATTTTTGCTAAATTGTGACTGAAAATTCTCACATATTGAATGGAGTTTAGAATCAGAGACGTTTTGAAAAATACACAAAATATTCATGAGGGGCGTGAATATTCCCCCTACCACCTTAACTTTTGAATGGAACAACATGTCAAGGTCTGTCTCCCTAACAATCAATATGGATTGTGAATAGCTGTGAGAATTTTCGCTATGATTTACGCTACTATGATTTATTGCTAGAGACTGCGCAGAGGAATCCTAGATCTGTTTTCTGATAGGTGTCAGTCTATTAACCTACGTTGTAGGGAGTTGAGACTAGCTTGAACGAATTGTTCCTTCAGATGATTTGATTTATAGCCAGTCTTCAAGTATGCCCACTAACTATATGTAAAAAATTAAATGTTTCTTTCACATTAATCCGTATACTTTGAGTTCGTACATTTCTATAATTAACTCTTTGAAATCTACGATAGAAGGAAACGATATATGATGAAAATCCATTATAACGTATTCAAACAATACTTTAATGTGGGACCCACGTGTTTCACTATACAATAACATCTTAAGGCGTAACAATAATACAAGAAAAAAAGTTATTTGAAATCTTTTAGGAACATTGTTATGATCGTCAAGAACATTTTGCGAATGCTGTGGTTTCCAAGATATATAATACTTCCTCTCAATAATATCATCAAAATCGTAACCAAAGTCGAAACACAATAAAGATGACAGGGTATATTTTTTATGAGAACTCATAAAATATCAAGGGGGGTGTTGAATAAACACTACACAACGATTCATCAGACAGTACGAGTGGACGACTGGATAATAATGATTTCACATTCAGAGTGGTTCAAAGTTTTCTGAAACGTTTCAGTTTCGAATTCTATCCATTTTGAAGTTTGTCTTCAACGCATTGGGTTAGGTTATGTCTAAAGTGAGTGGTTCTATTCGTCCCACCACCCCAACCCGCAAGAGTTTATTGTGACTCACACGTATTCACACTCGAGCAAATAAACCCAGCTTCTTAACGAAGCCGATTAGTATGTATGGTGAGTGGTCTTTCAGGTTAGATGGTAAGAGTACGGATCTGCCGAACTCTAAGAACCTGATTCGGTCCCCAGCGGTGCAGGCACAAAGTATATGCTCTGCTCTTTCATAATTTTCCAAACAGAGTCGACACACACTGTCTTCCGATAGTTCCAGTCTCTGCATATTATGATTCAAATGACAGTGACCAGTAAGAAGGCCTGCTAGACATCGTAGTTCATCTCTACCGTAGTCCAACAACTGTTTGGTACCAAGCTTCGAAGGGTGGATGAACGCCTTGGAGTGAGCCAATCCTGGAAGATTCTGCCAGAAGTCCATAAATCTTCTTGCCATCCAGGTGTTCAATGTTTTTTTGGCAAAGCTCAAAGCGATGCCAATGACAGGTTCTGGTCCGATGAAGCCACTTGCAGCACCCTCCTTTGCAAGATAGTCATCAGCTTCATTACTTTCTAGGCCATTTTGGCTAGAAATCCAGACCGGAGACAATCTGTCTTCCTATCGAAGAGAGTCGTTTTTGGCAATTTGCTCACCAATTGCGACAGCTGGTTAATGGAAAAACAGATTTTGAACAGATTTTAATTTAGACGTTGCTCGGTAGTAGCTAAGATCTTCCATTGCCGGTTGAATGTCCGAGAATATTTTTATTGAGGTTGTGTGTAAGGTTGGATTTATCCAATCTCTCCGCACACAATTCAATTGCATGAATTTCTAGTTCCTAGGTTGATATCTCTGTCCTGGGTCTGCGACTATAAACACCTGCACCAGAACCGGAAGGTGTTTTTGATCCATCTGTGAACCAACAACTGTCTGCTCTAAATATTTCCTTCTCCCGGAGGATCCAGTCCTCTTCACTTGGGAATAGTACTTTATAAGGCAGTTCGTAGTTGACAGTTGGAGGTATAAAGTCAGAGGTCTTTTCCAGAATACTGTGACTTCCAGTGTCAACCAACAGTCTGTTGCACTCTGCATTTAATTGATTGGTGCAATTGGCAATGTACACAAGTTTCTACGCATTACATATTGTTTACTTTGTGGTCTTTTCATTTTGTCTCTGCCTCTGACGAATCTGACATTTTTATTCATTAGAAATAGGAATAGTTTTATTCATCACTAAATTTTTTACACATACACAATTATAAGAATAAATACATGAGAAAACTTTTGTTTGAAGGTGATTGACAATGATTCATGATGAATTTCACTAGTTCGGACTTCCATTGTCTACTATATAAAATGATTTGAAATCCCTGAAACAACTAAAAAAGAAGAAATAAAAATGANTATAGATGAATAATACTAGCTATAATATGTAGAGGCACAGCAGTGGTAAGATGCTAAATTTTTCAAAAAGTGAAATAAATTAAATGTAGCCCATAATAATTTAATTCATTTATTCTTGAAAAAAATGTAACATATCGAGACACATTTGAGGAACGAGGAATCTTCATCCAGGAATGTTACCATCTTTAAATTTTGGTAAAGATGAATTTGTTTAACTTCGTGCAACGAATAATAGCCCCGTCTTTCTGAGAATAAACAGTCTTTTTCACCCTTATCGTTTTTTGTATTCAGATAAGATTAGCTCCCTGATTTCTGAGAAATTTCAAGATTACGTTTTTTATTGTTATGATCTTCATTCGTGTTCGAAGGCCGTCGTGGTTTGGAACTGTATCCTAACGTTTCGCTAGCACGAGTGGCTGGTTTCTTCAGATGCTTATTCATCTTTATGGTTCACCGATGACTAGTGACTTCAACCGACAGCCATCTTTGTTTCGGACAGGTTGGAGCATGGCTCCCTTACTCTTTTGACTGATACTAGTGATTTCTAGTCCGTAAGTTGTAGGTATTTATGTTCACCCAGGTAGCCCACTTTTCTTGTTGATGCGTTGCTATTAGCCGAAGTGTTATTACCTGTTGATGACGTGACATTGTATTGCACTGTTGCCACCTTAGCATCTTTCAGTATGGAATTGCAAATCCGGTTGAGCGTTATCGCCACCTCTTTCCGGGTGTTGTTTTCCGTATGTTTATGGATTTCTATGGCTTTCCGTACAAGCCGACTGTGGTATCCATTATCGGGTGCAAGTAGTTTCACATCTTCAAACAGTATTGTATGATCTTCTTCACTAAACGCGTGTTCTGCAACTGAAAATTTTTCTATTTGACCCAATCTACAGTTTCTCCGATGTTCATTCAGCCTTGTACCCATGGATCTTTTGGTGGTATCGATATAAACTTTTCCGCAGGTGCATGGTATACGATAAAAGTGAGATGATAAGGCGATAGACATTTGGTGTCAGTTTGAAGTTCTGTTGAAGTTTTTGTGTTGTATTGGCGGAGTAGTAGTGAAATAAAGTTGGTGCATGGTGCACCGTAGGTGCATGGTATACGATATATTTCCGCAGATGATAGTGTATCTCTTTTGTCTTCCTCTAATCTCAGGCTTTGTTGTATTTTCCTGGTGGGCTTGAACACTGTTTTTATGTTACATAACATAACAACAGTAACATAACATAACATAAAACGAATGAAGATCGTAACAATGAAAATATCGGCCGCGAAAGCCTAAAACAATTCATTACCTTTTTTATTTTGTTAACTCTACAGTAGTTTCAATTGTGCATCCTATTTACGAGTCTATGTTTCAAAATTGAGATCGATTACATCGAATGTAGAATTCTACAGAGTACAGAAACTTGAATCCCCAATGTATCTGGAGAAATCTCTGCCGAAAACACCGTAATTTTGTTCTTATCTTGGACTGAGAGTTGCCTATAGGCTTATCCGAAGTTAATGAGTTGAATTTACCCCAAAAATTCCGATGAACACATATCCCCACGGGCTTGTTTTATTCAATCAAGTTGCCAGACTATACATATGGAGGGAATTGATTCCATCACAGGATTCGCTTTTCCGTGCAAATCGTGTTTCGTATACCGCAGTCACCGATCGATTTTCGTCACTACATACTTCCTTTATGCAAATAGAATGAAACCTGCTTTTTTATCAGAATGTGTTGCGGAGCAGGAAGCATATGCTGGAATACCAAAGTGCTGGCAGAAAACGTTTGTAGATACTCGTTTTCACACAATAATGCGACGCAAATACAATAAGAGTTGAGTTTTTATATCGATGTTCTCTTAGACAAGGTTCAGTGGTTGGAAGATGGAAATTTGAATACAAGCGTCTCTGCAATGAAGACGAGGGACGAAATGTTGGTGAAATCTAAGCCGTTTCATGACATTTTTGTCCTATTCTTTGTTATTCTGTCTTTGGGAAATGTGTAAGACAGAGAGAAATCGAATCAACTAACATAGTTAGATCTAGTAAATGTTGCCTTAAAACTTCTACTCTAATTATTTCATCAGTTCGGACTTCTATTGTCTAATATAATTTATTTCATGTTTGGTTTTTGAAATTCGGTTACGGCGTTGTTGAGTTATTGCACTTTTCCTTAAATATAAAGTTTCAAAAAAACTTATTTACTCGTACACGAATCCAGTCTATATCTTTTATTAAATTGAACTAGACTACTACTGAATACAAACCATTATTCTCACCTCTACGATACGATATCGATATCAGTTGAATATAATATTGAAATTCTTGAGAATGTG